>CATIWQ010282850.1:0-11272 GCA_949673415.1 Euphorbia schlechtendalii | reverse complement strand
AAATTTTATTTTTAATAAAATCACGTAATTCAAAAATACAATAAAAAGAATAAAACAACTATTAAATATAATAAACAAAATCATTTTTCACTGCCGCAGGCTCAATGGAAAATTAAATTCCAAAACCTGATGAGTAGGAGTTGGAGGCCTGCGAAATGATCTGGACTTACGACTTTAGAGGAACAAAGTGGCCCCACAACTGTTCCCATATCACGCGTGGTTCTTCTTCATCTTACAGCCCAAATATCCAATCCCGCATTATACGGGTGCCATGAATCTGACGGCCCAGATTCACCGCATTTGACTCTGAGAACATCTTCATCAGCATCCCACACACTCACTTGCAACGCTGTTTGTTATTATAAGCACTTCCATTTCTTCACTTTCTCTCACACATGCGCACCATATCCTTTTTTCTCTCTCCACAGATCTTTACTGAGAATCTAGGGAAGCTTCATCAGATCTTCAATTCTCGATTTTCTTTTCTGTTTTTCACTCTAATCACTGATACCAACTAAGGCCTGCTACTTCTTTTTTGAGTTTTTTCATTTTGTAAATTGCGTCTTCTTCTTTTTTCTCCTTCATAATCTTTCCCCTTTTGCGCTATTTGCTCGAAAAACTGATGTGCTTTCTTTTTTTGAAGATCATTCTCTTTTTGAAGCTCAAAAAACTGGTGCCTTCACCGATCTGTAAGTTCAATTCTGTTTATTTGGATTTCGTTGTTCTCTTTGTCCATGTAGTTTGGGATCTTAAAAAAGTTAATCACTCTTTTGCTTCCAGTTTTCACGTTTGTTTTATTTTGGCAGCCTGAACTTGATATATATACAAAATCATTTGGGGATAGGATAAGAGGGAATCATGCCGTGGTCTTTTTCTTTTGTGAATTATAGCAGGAACTGCTTTCGCTTGGTGGTCTTCTTTCGTGTCATACTGTAATCTACTTTGCCATTTTGTCTCTGGAATTCATAATCTACAAATGTTTGTATAGCATTTGTAGATATAAAACGCCCCATCAATACCTAGCTTACCAACCCCAAGTTGCTGAGTTTGTTTTCCTTCAGATCCCTGATCATCTAAAGGCTCATGCTTATTCTTGCAGGTAAATTCAGTTTGATTTCCTGCATTTAGTTTGGGTTTTAATTTAGAAGTGGTTTAAGGTGTGAGAATGTACATTGCGGCAACCATAGAGAGGCATCGTGTTGTGAAGGAAGTTGGAAAGGTTAATATGAATGTTGGGATTATCGCATATTGTCAAGTGATGCAAGTTTGTCAGGTAAGAGTCTCATCTCCATCTTCTTATTAACTTTGTTCATGGTGATTACTGATTCGAGTTAACTGGGATAGTCATTTTCTTGGATTTGTTTGTTATATTCGGTCTTTTCATTTTCGGTGCTTCAAATTTTCATCTTGTTGTGCTGAAGAGGAGATTGCATATGAAACCAAGTAAAATGACTGATTTTCTGGCTTGTGTTGTGTGCTATTTGTTTGTTAAGCAGCCTTTTTTGTGTAAAATGAAGAAGCAGTTTGGGATCTTGTGTGAAATTCTTATAATAAAATGCAGTATCCTGTGTGAATCATTGTTGAATTAGCTGCACTGGTTTTCTTTCGTTGTCCTTGTCTTGGTGAATCCTATTTTGTTGAAGAATAAGTTGCTTTCACCATATTGTTCTAAATAATTTTTTGTACTCAGTAATATTTTAGTGTGTTGTCGAAATTTGTATTTATGAATGTTTCATGAGTTGACATGTTTCAACTATTTCATCTCTATATTACAGGCTGAATATTTCCGTCAATTGCTGAAACCTGTTACGTAGTCTGTAATAAAAGCTCTTGGAGGATTGAGTTTTGTGACGGATTGCCTTCTAATTTTTCATAGAAAGAAGGCAAAATACAGATTCTCGTCGTTCATTTAGAATAGATGGCAATACACTGATTTGCTATATAGTGTTTGTCAGATAAGGAACCCTTGTGAAACTGAAAGCAAGTAAAAAGCCAAAGCCGAAAGATAAATTATCAAACTTTTTGATCAGAGGCAGGTTTCTGATGCAGAGCGACCTGCAATTTCTACCTGAGAAGGAAGTGCCCCACTTTACTAATGAATGGGGTAATAATTACACAAGCATCCTTGTTGCTTCGTCCTTTGGTGTTGAGTTTCAGTCTTGTGAGGTTTGCCTGAAGAATTTCATAATTTTCGATCAGACTGATCATCACAGCCAAATTATGTTCCATCCTGCAGTGGACCATAAATTTGTTCGCCCTGCCCTAAATATTCATGCGAATTTTGAGACGAAAGGAGAAGGAGAAACATCCTCTTTCGGAGAAGAGGATTCAGATGATATCGACGCATTATTGAGCATGGAGGAAGAGGAAGAAGAGGATGAAGAGGTCAGCACAGCAAGGAGTCATGGTTGTTATGGTAACAAGCTGCACTGGAAAAATGGATGTTCATCGAGTGAAGGGAAACGACAGAGAATGAAGAAGATGGTGAAGGTGTTGAGAAAAACAGTACCTGGTGGTGACCAAATGAATACAGCTAATGTGCTGGATGAAGCAGTTAAGTATCTCAAGTCTCTCAAAGTTGAAGTGCAGAATCTTGATGTTGGCCATTTAACAACTAAACTTGGACCAAGGTTTTAGGACTGTGAACGTATTCCTTTCTCTTGAATGGTGGCTTGGCTTCATCCTTAAGTCTTCTTTTCTAAATGCACTTCTCTTTAATATCACTTTTTACATGTCTAGTGCTAATGCTTGATTTGTATGTTTCTGTTTTTTTGGCTCCCATAGAATATGAAGGGCCATTGCCCATATTTAGTGGTGCATGCTTTTGATGCTTGAATGGAAGCACTTTTGTAGTGTATGATAATATTAGTACTGACCATATAAGAAATTGCCTCTGGTTTGCTCGTATCTTCAATTATGACATTAATAGTTTCTTGTTTTGGGAATTTAGAAACATGGAATGTTAATTACGAACCTCTTTCTTCACTTTTATTTTTATGTGCTGGAATTCTTGGGGCATTGACCTCACTGCAATTGTCAAATTGGGTTTCTTACAAGTTGTCTTGCATTTTAATTTTTCAATTGTGACTGTGATTCCAGATTGGCCAACAACACCAGCTGGAGTGTATTTTTTAAGCTTGAATCCATATCTAGACTATCTGCTGAATTCTCTTAGCTCAAATTCCGAAACCTAAATTGATCAAACTCCACTATTTAGACCAGCATTGACTGGAGTACGGAATTATACAAGAATAAATATCAATAATTTGTAAGAGAAAGGAATGTTTTTTCGAACTAAATTGCAGAAATAGTCCCTTAATCAACATTTGTGGCGCAGTGGAAGCATCACCAATGGATGATGGTGGAAGCGGAACTCCACCAAATACCCCTTTCGTTTGGGGCCTAAACAACACTTTCATGTCTAATCTTGCATTTCCCTTTCCCAACCAAGTCAAATGTCTGGCTTTCATCTTTAACCCCTGTTAGAATTGTTTGACAATTTTGTGACTTCATGCTTGATTGCTGTTCTCTTTAGCCTCCACCTCTCAATTTTTCCCTTTGTGCTCTTTAACGACTGCACTTTCATTTCTCGACAATCTTTTGCTTTTGTGATGCTAATTTAGAACTTTACACGATGCACACTTAAAGCACACATAAACTTAAATCTTTGCTAAAACATTAGAAGTTGTTTAATTGCAACAATAATCAACAAAAGCCAACATAACAAATTGTAAATTAACACAAGATTTCGAGATCAACTATAACAACTTCCTAACATATTTAGCGTTGGTTGATTTAATATGTACAATACCTAAACATCTAACGTAGCAACAGGCAACCTTACGGTAGTCTGCACCCCGTCACCACTTGTTCAGAATTCTTACAGTTCCAGGTCAGCATGATTTCATGGAGATACCAGCATCCTTCCAGGTTCGGAAACAAGATTGACAGCATTGATTCGCAGTGTAATTATTATACTGGACTGCCTCTTGATATCTGCAGCTATACATATCCAACAAACAACACCACAAATTTGTTAAAAACAGTTGTGCTTAAACAAATTTGATATTGTGATGCTCAACAAAACAAGATATAGATAAAAAAAGACACGGACCTGATTCTGCAGGGTTGCAATAGTAGTCCATCGAGGCACTTGGACGGATGAAGTATCAGCAATATAAGCAATAGTGCGAGACCCTTCCTGTAGATTTGCAGCAGGAGTAGGCGGTAATTCCCTCATTGTCCAAAGGACAAATGCTGAGGGCACACAACATCCTAAAACACCGGTGAAAGAAATAAAACTCTTATTTCAACAACCATACAGACAAAATAACGAATGTGTTTGAATCTCAAAGAGGATAGTTATGTACAGTACCTACGAAATAATACAAAATCAGTAAAAAAGAAGTATAAACACCGGAAATGTCAAGTTGCTGGCAGTGATAAAGGACCTGAAAGCATAATTACTTAGTTAAATTCTAGAGACATAGCGGTTATAAATCTGAAAGGAAAAATGAATTACATACTGGAATTTGAGTAAAAATTGCAACAAAAGCACTTGGAGTGAAACATAGAGCAGAGACTATAGCCAGACCTGCAACCTGCCATATATGAGCTTTAAGCTTAAAAACAACTTTACAGCACAAAATTTTGAAAGACCAAGTGTTATCCAACATTACAAACCATAAACTGCAATGTAGATAAAGGTTAGAGTCAATAACCATTTTTTATAACTTCTATAAGGGACTAAATTTGAAAAGTTGAAAACCAGGATTTCAAGGGCTTTGTTTTCAGATCAAACGATGCATATAGATTTAATAAACAGATAGGTCCATCGAGAATAATGAATTAAGCAGTGAAAAAATATAATATACCTTCCACATTTCTGAAGAAGCTCTCTCAGATCTAACTCTCCGCATCTTTGAGCAAATTAGAAAACCTAGTCATGAAATACAAAGCAATAAAATGAAGCAAACTTGAATGTGCAATAAAAGTTAGTCCATAAATACATCATCAAGAAACTGATCCAAGTAATGCCATTGAACAATGATAGTGGATATTATGTCACAAAAGGGGTGAGATGGGAATAGAGAATAGTGACTACACGATTTGGATCCTACTAGCCTAGTGAGAAATTTACGTACTTGAGTAGAATACTAACTGATAATTTACATGGGGTTTGAGTTCATCTCAGCACAAATACTATCCTTTTCTTTTCTTTAATATCAGAGAGTTTCATAATCAAGCTTCTCTTCCTGTTTCCGTTCAGTAAACAGGCCCTATATCATCCTATTTTTTTGTTCTATAATGTAAGCTATCACCAATTTTTCACTTATGTTTAAAGAATAATGAAGAAACAGCACTTATATCCATGAATGTCATTTAGCTTGGTAGAAAATCATTGCTTGATTATTCCATCAAAACATTATACGGAAAATGATAGTTGCTCACCATAGCATGCTAAGGCTCCTCCCAATATCAGCGATGCTATAGCAAAAACATCTACATACACCTGCACCATATCATAATTTTGTGTATGTAAATACACACACACACACACATAATATATATGTTAAGCATTCACCTGTTATTTACAACAACAAATAACCAAATTTTTTCTACAATATTTTTAAACAACCATATCCACCTTCAACCCGATTTATACATTTAAAGAATTTACTTCGTGTTCAAATGAAATATCTAAATAAAATCCTCTCCTTCTAATTTGTCCACTCAAATCATTTATCATTCTTAATATCACAAAGGAAGAGAAAGGCATTGAAAAAGAATATGTCAACTATACAAATATCAGTACAGTTTATACGTATGCTTCCAAAATAAAAGAAAGTAGTCAAATTCAAAATTTTCCATACCGTTGCCAACAGTGAAGAATCTACTAAATCCATTCCAATCCACATTACCACCATAAAGGCCATCATCAAAACAAACATTAAGACAGTAACCTGGCAAGAATGCACAAAATTTATAGCATCTGAAAAAAATTCACTATAAGAGATGTAAACACATAATTAATGCTTCTATGAGATTAAGAGCAATAGAAGACTTTTCATACCCAAAGCACAACTTTTTGACGGCTTCCAACGCGGTTTAATCTGAATGGTATACAAGTTCGTAGACTATCTATATTTACATAATTTGGGTCATCTAGTGTCATTTCTAATAAAGCTTCATGAAAACTAATCTCTTCCTCTTCACAATCTTCATCATCTGCTTGATGGCGAAGGTCAACCCTATAAAAACACCCAAGAGAAACATAAAGAGAATAAAGTTTGTACACTGATTTTTATAATTTAAACTAACAAAGAAAGCACAGTAACTAAAAGTAAAATAAGTTGGTAACCAAGTTGAATATCATCAAGAGGCAAAAGAAAATATGATCAACATAAACAATTAAACATCATGATGCCAAACTTTACCTAAAAATTAAAATTGAAAAGCATAATATCGAGTTTTAACATTTAGTGTCTTTTGTTTGTATCTTGGAGTGTCTCTTCGCACTGTTAAAAGATAATCTTTCTGCTTGTTGGGACTCTCTTAGACAAAACAAAAAACTGAAAAACTAAATGCAGCTACAAGATTTCAAACAAGGTATACTAGGAAAATGGACTTGATGGAACCAAATTGGGTACTTATGCATATTCATTTAACTTGAGACAGAAGTCTTAACTGAAATCCAAAAACAGTGTGTCTATTCAACAGTTAAATTTCAGCGAAACAGCAGTACCAATCAACAATATTTTATCACAAACAAAGAAAGAAGATATCAGTAAAAACTCATGTGCATTTACGAATAGATGCTCAATTTTTGTTTTTGAAAATTTTCTAAACAATCAGACTGCAAAATGCATGTATGGCACAAGAGAGGACATTTGCAACATTTATACTTCAGCTGAAAAACAGAATCAATCAACAATATCTGATGCCCACAAACAAATAAAGATAAATCAGTAAAATGAATCTATGGCACAATATAGTATTTGCAAACATTCCACCGCACTTCAGTTCAATGTGTAAGATGCATGAATAGAAATTAGAGCAAAGAAGGATACATACCAAAAGGATAAAAGTAGAAGAAATGCTGCAAAAAATAGAATTTTCGGTAATGCTGCAAGAGAAAAATTGAAGTTAAATAATTTCAATAACATCAGAATAAGGACATCTAGTTCTAGATGAGACAGGAAAAATACCCATGAAGAAAAAGCCGCAAGAGTATGACCAGCATTGCCAATCCTTACAGATTGCTATGATAGTGGTGATGAAAAAGATGAAGTATCCTGTCAAGGCACAAGTATTTCTTTTTGAAACAAAGACAGGATACAACAGACACTAGTAAAGCAAAAAAGATCAGCATTGTAGATGCTTTCCTCATTCACAGTAAATTTCAGATAAAAAAAGACCTTAAGCTGTTCATTAATAAAATATCATTGAAAAAAGTTTTATGCATCAATACAAACGAGCAAATTAAATAAAAAAAAATAACAGAAATATGATTAACTATGATGAACCAGTGATTACAAATACTGGAATACAACACAATATACCCCCAAAGTAAGCAGCCATGGCCTTGATAAAATAAATTTGCACTTCCTATTTTCACAAATAGCTATACTTACTTTTTTTTAGTCCAATTCCAAAAATGCTCAAGTTAACAACCCAGGGAAGTGTAACCATGATAGAATAATTTGTTTGCGTGCCAATAAAAATGAGCCAAAAAGATATGAACTTGTCGGCACACAGATCATGCAGCTTCTTAATTCACATCAACTATTTCCAGCGCACAATAAAAGAGTGAACGGATTTCATGATAACAATAATGGAAGTTGCAAGTACATAAATTTAGTAAAATAAAGTGACCTACTACCTTTTTAGTGCAGATACAAGTTCAGGAATATTATAATTATCAATGTGGTGGATGTAATGTAACATATCAGAATTGAAGTATGGAACCACAGAACAAATGAAGATTATCTACCTGTATTAGAAGTGCCAATCAATAGATGAAATACCTGTAATATTAACAGTAATTATCAAGGCTATTCTCTCATTAAAAAATCACAAGCAACACTATTCTTAATCAAATGAATGCATGCACCGCATCCTACCCCTTGAGCTGAATTAAGTCGATCCACTGAAAAAGATTTAGAGCATTTTTCTCCCCTACTTATCTTCACAACAAGATTACCATAGATACTAATTTGTCCACATTCTTCGTACCTTTTGTTTGTCAAACATAACTTATTTTGCATTTTTTTATATGACATTGTATTGGACTTTCGCCAGAAATGATGAAGAATAGTTTTGTTCGAACCAAAGACCAACTGAAGTATTCTTTGCTTAGCATAGAGGAACTAAAGGATATATTACTATATAAATAAACAAATTCAGCTGAACTTGATTTCTCGCATATTCACACTCAGAAAACACGGTACTTGGAAATGAAAGTAGAGTGATCCCGTAAGCATTTCAGGTTTTTCGTGTGTTTCAGTATGACCGGTGAATGATAATAGTGCATTATTCTACCTAGCCAATCAATTAACTTGAACTCAAATGGAAACAAATGTAGAGTTATATTAGAAAGAAATGATAGAACGCTTACTTTTTGTCTGGTCCAACCAAGTCGTGAATTCCTTGAGTGAATCCTTATTAGCTATATAAGAAAGGTTAGTTATTTTAATTCATTAAGAGAAATCGTTAAGAAACTTCTAGAAGTAAATGCAACTTCTTTTTATCTTATCATCCAGACCCTCTCCCCCCCTCTCTCTCCATGGAAACCTCACAGATAGCAATCACAAATGAGTTATTTTAATTTTTAAGAACTATGTAGTTAACTCGCTCAAAATTGCACCATGCAACTCTAGAACGTACATTAACAGTGGCATCAAATACACAGGATCCAGAAACAACAAGTGATACATAAGCATCTTCATCATCAACAAAACCAAAGATTATGACTGCCAGACTAAAATCAAATAAAAGAAAAAGTAAAGACTCCATGCCATAAACAATGGTCTTATCTTTGCTTAGGATGCTTGATAAACCAACCAATTTAGTGGACACAAAGGTGCATATATATTTGTATGCAAGACATGCCATGACCCCATTGTTTTTTATTGAAAGAAAATCTGAAAGGAAATTTATCAATATTAACAAAATCTTGGCTGCTCAGGGAATTGAAAGTTTTCAGTGATTCAATCACATTCAACTTCATGCGGCATAGAATGCAAACTAAGCTTTCCCAGGCTCTAATAAAGCTCATGCATTAATTCGTTGATTATAATTCAAGCAGAAAATTGTACCTAACTTAAAATTCAATGAAAATGTATCTTTGCAATTGGAATAACATAATTATACTACCTCCAACTTCAATGGTAGCTAGTATATTCAACCAACAACTACAAATTCAGTTGATAATAACCTCATAAAGCCTCTCATTCAAATTTTTGCTAAACATTATAGCCTAGATTATTAACACATTTTAGTTCATCAGCGATAACAAATTGACTTTCCACATAATTAATACAAAAACAAACGAACCCACAGAGCATACCCAATTCCGAAATCAACATGAAAAGACCATTCCAAATCACAAATTAAGCTCTACACACACCCTAAAACTTAAATACAAAAACAAAACAAAAAGGAAGGGCAATGCAATTTGAAAAACGAAATTTCGAAGCAAATAGAAACACAAAACCTGAAAGAATGCAAGAATCGCGATAATGCCATCAACAGAAGCAAGAATAGCATTAACACCGACAACTTCTCGAGGAAAACAACAAAACCCTTTTCTAATTTCCAACATATCTTCTATATGTCAGAATTACCCTCGCTACAAAACGAGGAGATTGATAGGGAGCAAAACAATGCTTTTGTGGGTCTGTTGACCTTCGAACTGTACGGAATAAAAAATGCAATCTCTTTCAAGGTATCTTTCATGGAAGATCTGTTTGTTCCTGATTTTATGCTTTTTCCATCTTAAGATTCTTCTTGCTGCTTCACCCCCAAGAGAAGGAAAAGATGTAGGGAGAGAGAAAATTCTACCTCCCTTATTTATAATTAAAGGGAAAGTTTTTAATTTTCAGGTTTGTTTTCGCTTTTTAGTGATGGGGTTAAAGCTAGAAAACGGAAAATTGTCATTGTCAATGAAGATGATTGTGAAACATGTCATGACAGGTAAAGTAACATGCGGGTGACTGGTGGCTGTCATTTACGCTTTGAGAAATTCCACGTGATACCTTTTGACTTTTCAAACATTTTATTCGTCAATCATATGAAAGCACCTATTCAAAGGATACGGGATTAAAATTTGTTGTTCTTAATTTTAATTTTATTTATTTAAAGTTGGACTTTAGTAACATTTAGAGTTAATTCGATATCAATTGTCCACCATATATAAATGTTTAAATTATATCTCAACTATTAGTTTCAGTTTTTATTTAAAAAGCTACTAAACGTTGGAGAATCCAAATCCTCTTTATATCTTCCATTATGTCGTAAGATATTTTTACAGCTTGTCTCTTACAAACATGTTGTGTGTCAAAAACAATAGGATATGAGATATTAATTTGATATCCAAAAGTTTTGTGTTAGAAAAGAATCCTCAATTTCATTTTTTCGTTTGCATTTCTTGTCATTACGCGTAGCAAGGTGCTCAATTTTTCCAATGCTATAAGACTGTTTATTTGTATAAATTGATATAGTTTACCACATTAGTTTTTTTTTCTATAGTTTATTATTTTAAGTATATATAAAATTAAGGGAAATTATAAAAAATGTAGGGTTTGTGAAACTTATTGACAAAAATACGTTCCAACTTATCCTTTGCTTTCTATAACCAATTTTAAATTTCAGTTTTCACTCTATACATTCTATATTTTAAATGTACTATATAGTATTGTAATTGATGTGAGAATTTCATTAGGCTGTATGCAATTGTAAATTTATATACTAATTTGATTTGTATCACTCTCATTGGTCTTGGGAAGCCTGCTCTTCAAAGTATTTATGAACTTAAATCAGCTGATTAGGTGTAATTAATTATCTTACATGTTTAGATAACTTTCAAATGCATTTTCATCACTTTTTAAGATTAATTTAACACAACTTGTTCTTCATACCAGTTACCTACTGGATTCTAACAAGATGCAGAAAATTACAAGCTAAATACCAGTTAGGTACCAGATTTTTAACAAAATGCAAAAAACTACAAGATAATACAACTTAAATACTAGTTACCTACTAGATTCTAATA
>CATIWQ010282849.1:0-24153 GCA_949673415.1 Euphorbia schlechtendalii | reverse complement strand
CCATTTGTTTCGGTCTATAGAAATATAGATTGTTTATTGATTGAATTTATATTACTAGTTTAATTAGTTCATGTTTTAGAATTTTTTTTTTTGGAATGGATTATTTTATCTTATAATTTGGTTTTTTACTAAACCGAACCGGACCGAACTGAAATATTTAGGTTTGGTCCGGATTCGGTATTTGGTTCCTAAAATTTTAATTATTTGGTTCTTGGTTTATTTGGTTCGGTTCGGTTTTGGACCAAACCGACCAATGCTCACTTCTAAAAGCAAATATGTGAATGAATATTTTAATCACGTTGATATTTATATATATAGACCTGTTCATCGGACGGGCTGGGTCAGGTTCGGGGCGAGCTTGATGGGTTTTTTTATTAAAAATGTTAACTCAAGCCCGGCCCAAGCCTATACTTTAGAACTTCGGGCTCGGGCAGGGCATGGGCCGGGTTTACAAAGCAATTCCCAAGCCCGGCCCGGGCCTGTGAATATATTTTTGTTATAAATTTTTTTATTAAATTAAATAGGAAAAATATAAAATAAACCAAAGTATATTTAAATTTTAAACATAATTGCATTGTTTACTAATATTTAATATTTGGTAAAATTCATTATAATCAAGTATATAAATTTAATAGTATAAAATATAAAATTTTAAAGTAATTATAAATTTAATATATAAATATATAATAAATAAATAAAATTATTTGTTGAACCGGGTTCGAGTCGGGTTTGAGTATTTATATAAAAACTAAGCCCGATCCATAAAATTTCGAGCTTTGACGGGCTCGGGTCGGGCTTTCGACAAAAATAAGTGTCCAAACCCGACTCATTGAAGCGGGTCGCTCGGCCCCACGAACAGGTCTATTTATAGATAAGCTTTTATCAATGAGTATAATTTTTCGGAAGGACATTATTTAACAATTTTGAAGTCTAAAAATTTTCTTTCTTTTATTATTTGTTTGATGGATGAGGCTTAAAAATATTCATTAAACAATGATCTGAAATGGTTGAGATACTATTGATATTGTTAATTTTCTTGGAATATGTCTCAAGCTAGCATTCTAACCACCAAGCGGTTCAAGCCAATGCTTAATAGCCACTACTTTTTCAGAAAATATTTAAAAATTGTGAAATCATGAGTTTCACAATTTATAAAGTTGGCATACATGTCTCGTTCTACTGAAAATAAATTAGTATCCTAGTTGGATTGTAAACGATAAATATAGAAATTTCTGAAAAGTAATGGAAACACTTTGTTCACTGTAGAAACACTGGAAGCAAATAGTCAAATTTTATTATCTAACAATGCATATTACAACTGTAAAAGAAATTTCAATCACCCACATGATAATGGAAAGATAATGTTATTTATTCTCATATGTCTTATGGGCCAAACAATATGTTAGTTTAATTGAATTGTTGAGATGTGTTCATCATTAACACCACGAATGTATTTCATTGTTGGATGATTTTCAAAAACTATTATTTAGACGTTCACTAACAGTTGAAGTGTTAGGTACAAATCAACTTATATGTTAAAGAAATTACTGAATGACTAGAGATAACAACAGATAAACAAAAGGAAAAAAAAAGGACTTCTTAATATGTAAAACTAAATAAATCACCTTAAGTTAAAAAAAGGACTTATTTAGAGTTTATTTTTGTTATTTCTTTGCTTCACTTATCACAGACACCTATGAGTGCCTTATCCTTTCCTTTGCTTCTCTTCACCATCTTTGTCAATCTTGAATTTGTTGTAGCTGGTTATGGCAGGCCCCAAAGACTAGGACAATTTCGGCGAATTTCTTGACATTTAACGTATGTTTGAAGAGTAGTGGATCCATTCTTACTGCCCTGCCTTTGTAATCCATTCCTCATTCTTAGTGTTCTCGTAATAATTCTCTAATGTTCACTATGAACTTTAGATTGATGTTGTTTTTCTTAGCATCGTTAATTTCAAAATAAATGATATGAGGTTTGTTTCACGTTTGTAAATAAAATACTATATTTTTAGACATCACTCTAACGTTTTTCTTTATATCAGAGAATCTTCGTCCTTTTGTATTTCACTAGGATTGGGTTTCATATGTTTTTTTGGCTTTTGTAACTTCTCTCACCCATAATATCTTGGCCTCATTTTGACTATGAATGATAAAAATCTAGACCTTGCGATGTTGGGATAATTTTAATTTGAAACTGGTAGTTTTTTCATTAATTTGAAACTGAAGGTTTGAAATTAAGAGGAAGAACAATAACAACAAGCCAAAAGAAGAAACAATTTCGAATTTGGACTGAACCATCTTTTAACATAAGAGAACATGCCTTGAAAAGACAGTATCGCAGGAAAATGCAATGTTATTTTAGAGGGAGGAATGTGCCAAAACCCCAAAATACATTAGAATGTCCAATATATGTAAATATAACTGACACTTGAAAACGTTACAAAAGAGGAGTAAAATTGTGGCCTTCAATAAGATCCACTGCAACGGTCGTATTTCTGAATCTTTTAGCCAGTCAGATAGCACCCATCCACCTCTTACACTTAGAAACCTTCAGTTTCCGCCACTCACACCACCCTGCAGAAATGCCACAATGTGCAACAAAAGTTATTATAGACTGACATTACAGTACTAACTCCAATGTTTCAGTTGAACCAACAACAACTTCTAGATATTTGCTCTATTTTAAAAGGCAGCCGCCGCCTAGGTGGGGTCTTTGAGAACATTATCACGATTTTATATAATAGGGTGATCAAGGTGGTAAGTGTCGTTAAAACCTAGAAAAGTATCGTCAAAACCCGGAAAAATGTTACTGCATGAATTTTTAATTTTGTTATATAAAAGGTTTTGAAAAAAAAAATTATTATATAAAAATTTATGTTAGTTCAACTTTTTATTTTAATACATCAATAAATATTAAATATTTTAAAATAATAATCCGCCTAGTTTCCGTCTAGGTCCCGATTAATCCCCACCTTGACCCATGGATGCTCTAGCAGCCCGACTAGTGCCTAGCGTCTTTTAAAACACTGCATATTTGACATAACTAAATAAAAAACACAATGGTAACAACACAAGATTCAAACTCTAAACTCTAGATATTTGAAAGATTTGTCATTAAATAGAATTGTGACATATCAAAGTACTAACTCCAATAACCCACTTTTAGCCCCAAGGCAATCAGTCAAATGACAAGAAGTTCAAGTTCATGAGATGTGGGCATTTATGAAGCGAGCATAAATAAGTGCAGTCCTACATATTCTCTGTAGTCTGTACACAAGTTTAACTCTATTGACCAAATATTATTTCGTCCATATGTGTTTTTAAAATATATGTATAAGATATCTGTAACATATGATCATATACAATTAGGATATGAAAAGAATCATTTGTTTTTTAGTAGCTTTTCTTTAGATAGAGTGGCAATGAGAAGCTTAGCATCACTCATGATAAGAAGTGGCACAAAAACTTCAGATAAAAATACAGTACAACAGCCTATGGAGTGGATTCCAAATAACAACCACATGTCAATCATCAAATACTGCAAAGCGCAAACAATTGTGCACACAAATGAGCAGTTATATGCAATCATTTGATGAAAACTTTAGAGATCAATACCTTTATAAACTCAATTTAAAACAATTAAGTGTGAACAATAAATGAATGTTTAATAAAAAAAGCATACCGTAGAATAATAAAATTGAATACCGATATTCACCAAATACAAAATTACCATCTGCTTAGTCATAACAAACCTATGTCATGGGGACTAAACCGGTTTATAGCATCAGAATGGGTTCTCTTAAGGATCTTCAGTCAACTTACGAACATGGAGAGTAAACACTATACACTTTTTCCCTTAACTAAGGTTTTTGTCCCACTAGATTTTTCCTTGGAAATGTTTTTAATGAGACAGTGTTTCATTCGCAAAATTGTGCATCAAGGGGGAGTATTGAATATTGATGCGCTTAACCCCTAACCGTTTGCCGCCTATCACTATGCAGACGCTATGCAACACTATACAACATTATGATGCGGGCCGACGTCATTAACATTTGATGTATTATGTTTTCTCATTATTTACGATTTATACCATTAAGTTTTTTTATATGTAGGATTCAGTTTTTCTTATTCAATACACCTCATAGATACGCAATTAAATCTCTCTTAAACTCACTCTCTACTTCTTTTATTGCAGTTATAATATCCTTGCAATTATATTTTATTTCTAACAATAAATACATTTTCAATAAAGTCTAATAAAAATCATATGCAAACAAAACTAGAAAGAAAAGCTACACAACTTGAATAAATACTACCAGTTATTGATCCTATTAATAATTGCGAAATTGTAAAAAAATGTAGGGTTAGTGAAACTTATTTACAAAAATACTTTCCAACTGATCCTTTCCATTGTATAACCAATTTTAAGTTTTAGTTTTCACTCTATACGTTCTATATATACACTATTTTATCACGTTTCAGTCACTTCCTCCTTTTGTATCGTGCGTTTCTCCCCATCAAATTCTCTCTTCCTTGTTTTGATTCTTCCTGATTCTCTCTAGATCAAAGATTTTTCAAGTCTCTAATATCTGCAACTATTAAATTCTCTGCATAATTCTTGTTGGATTTTGGGCAAAGAAATAAGGTTTTGAAGGTTCTGAGTTCAGAAGCACAAAAACCTCAGAAGTGCTAAAATGCCTCAAAGGAGTAAAAGATCTCAGAAGAATCACAAGAGTTTAGAAGGTGATTAAAAACTGAAGTCCAGAAGTAACCCAACTAAAGTTATTCAAAAGACGCAAAACGGGTAACTTAGTTTTTTGGTGCTAAAAGTCTGATCTCGCATTAAAAGCCGTTGCGCACCTTTGTACCTTAGCATGGAAAAGGACAAAAGTTGTTGGGATCTCAAGAACAAAAGCACTCCTGCAAATCACATAAGCAGACAATCGTACAAATGTTGGACCCAAATTCATCCTGATAATTATGGCTCATATTCGACTTGGACGTGGCTCGCAAATGAATCCTTAACGAAAACTTCAAGTTGAGACAACAAAAATATTTTCTACAACAATCCAAGATAAACAAAAACATTATCTCCCTTTATAAAAGGATGTTATCTACCATTGAAGAAGGTTGCCGAATTTATCTAATACTCAAGAGTGCAAAAAAATCTTTCAATTTCACTGCAATCTTCGTCTAAATCAAAAAGCAAACACTTCTCTTCTCATCTGTTTGTAATCGAGTTTTCTGAAACAAAGTTCAGAGGCTCATTCTCTTCTAAACTTTCCAAATCTTATAAAGCACTAGCTGAGGGTAAGTTAGCGTGAGGGAGTTTAGAAATCTTGAGAGGAAGGTATTTAGCAAGATAAGAAGCTCAGAGCCTTAGACATAGTTGGAAGGTACTTTTGTGTTGGTATAGCTCGTAGAAGTAACAGCTGTTGGAGGGTACCTCAGCTTTACTCTGTAAAAGGTTTTCTCTTCACCAGAAGAAGAGTTCTTAGTGGATTCAATCTTGGATAGGAGATTCCAAGGACTGGATTAGGTAGAGGCTGAACTAGGATAAAATCGTTGTTTGCCATTTCTATTCTCTGCATTATTTTTCAGTGTATAATTTAAATCACATCTATAGATTAAAGGCATTAGAAAAAGGGATTCTGAGTAAAACACTTTTACTCAGAAGCATCTTCAAAAGTTAATCTTAACTATCTTTTGAAGTTGAAAGTGAACTCGAAAAATAATCATTCACCTCCCCTCTGACCTATTTTACACCCTACTAGGTCTAACAATTGTTATTCGAGCGAAGCTCAATTAACAAAGATCTAACATATCTTGAGTAAATGATCAAATGGGTGAAAATAGTGTTAAACATCTACCCGGTAATCTAACCACATGGATACTTCTAAAAGTATTATCTGTGTCTAGACCACCTCTGTTCTTCGGACAGAATTATACATTCTAGAAGAACAGAATGAAAAATTTCATACAATCTCAAGACATGTATGCCTGGCTCGCTATAGCCAAAATTAGAGAGTGATTATAACGACGCTAACATGAAAAAATTGCAGAGCAATGCTACAGCTATTAACTTTCTTCACTGTGCGTTAGATGTTGCAGAATATAACAAGATTTCAGGATGTGGAAGTGCCAGAGAAATCTAGAAGAAGCTTGAAGTGATCTATGAAGGAACAGACAAGGTCAAGGAATAAAAAATCAACCAGAATCTGCGACTTTATAAGTTGTTCAAGATGGAAGAAAATGAATCTATATCCAACATGAACGCTAGATTCACCAACATCATCAACGAACTCAAGAGACTAAGAAAAAGCTTCTCAGAAGAGGAACAAGTGAAGAAAATCCTTAGAAGCCTGATTGAAAAGTTGCAGGAAAAGAAGACCGCTACAGAATAGGTTCAAGACCTCACCACATACAGTTACGATGAGTTAATTGGTTTTTTAATTATTCATGAAATTTCTATGCAAAGCTTTTAGAAGAAGGGCAAAGTCAAAGTTGAGGGAAAGAATGCAATCATTCTTAGAGTAGAGGCTGTAGATGATAGCTCTTCAAAGGATGATGAGGAAATGGCAATGTTAGCCAGAAATTCAAAAAGTTCTGAAGAAAAATTCAAAGACTCCCAAAAGATATCAGAAGAAAGGAAGCTTTCCTTAGAAATCATATCTGCATAAAAAGAACTTCTCAAAGAACAATTTCAAAGGATCTGAAGAAAAGTTCAAAGGAGAGAATCACAAGACCATCACCTGCTTTGAATGCCATCAAGAAGGACATATCAAATCAAGCTGCCCCAAACTTAGAAAGGATAAGGGAAAGAAGGCCATGGTGGCAACCTAGAGTGACAACGACAATGAAAGCCACTCTGAATCATCCAAGAATGATGAGGAAGTCGCACAAATATGCTTCATGGCAGTTGATGACTTGAGTCTAATCACAAAATCGTGGCCTCATCAAATCAATCCTCTAAAGATAGATCATGTCAAAATGATGAGGTAAATTCAAAATTTAAAATTCCTGATGAAATTATGCAAGTGCTTACGCAAATTTATAAATAGGTGAAAAAATAGAAACATATGAAGCTTTTAGAAGAAGACTTCGAAGATTTTTGTATTCATGATAGAGCCAGAGACAACACTACCAAGGCAATCTACAAGAGGCAAGGAGAACTCGAAGAAGAGGTTGAAAAGCATAAGAATGAACTAGTTCTAGTGGGAGTAAATGCAATTGACCTCAGTAGAAGAGTAATGATTCTTGAAGGGTATCTATCAGGGAATATCACTTTGCTAAGTAAAGTTGATTCTCAGAAGAGGGATTAACCTCAGAAGATAAACCCTCCTCAGAAGCCAAGCTCATAACCTAAGTTGTATCAGAATCAGGCCTCAACCTCTAAGCAAAGAAGCTCTAATCAGTATAGGCACAAATATGGTGCCACCTATCATCAAAGAAAAGGAAGCTAGAAGATGGCTCAAAGAAATCCTCATATCATAAGGAGAGGAGTACCTCAGAGGCAGCCCATCCAAACCCTTTGATCTTTGCCCTCCTCTTAAAGTTTAGTAGAAGGAAATAGTAAAACTTCATTATAATTTCTGTGGAAAGAATAACCACATAACCACTGCATGCAGACATAAATATGGATATTATGATATTTATACCTGGCTTGATTTAGTATATGATGCCCCTGAACCCAAGGGAAACTGGGTTCGAAGATTCTAACTATTTCCTTTTACAGGTAAGTCTTAGGTCCACAGAAGGTCAACAAATTTGGTATGTAGATAGCGGATGCTCAATACATATGACAGGAGATGAAAGCTCATTCATCTCACTTGAACGTAAAAGGTATGGAAATGTGAGCTTTGGAGATAACAAGAAAGGAAAGATCATTGGAAAAGAAACCACTAGATCTGAAATCAAGATAGAGGAAGTCTCCTTGGTAGATGGATTAAAGTTCAACCATCTGAGTGTTGCTCAACTATGTGATCAGAGAAGAAAAGTTATCTTTGACTCAGAATGATGCTCTATCATGGAATATAGGACCAATCAAACTCTTCTTTATGCTCCTAGAATAAATAATGTGTTTATAATAAATATTTCATATTTGACATGACTAAATCAGAAACACAATGGTAACATCACAAGATTCAAACTCTAGATATTTGATAGATTTTTCATTAAATAAAATTGTGACATATCAAAGTACTAACTCCAATAACCCACTTTTAGCCCCCAAGGCAATCAGTCAAATGACAAGAAGTTCAAGTTCATGAGATGTGGGCATTTATGAAGTGAGCATAAATAAGTGCAGTCCTACATATTCTCTGGAGTCTGTACACTGGCATATGGAGATAGATGCGCAAAAGTTTAACTCTATTGACCAAATATTATTTCGTTCATACGTGTTTTTAAAATATAAGTATAAGATACCTGTAACATATGATCATATACAATTAGGATATGAAAAGAGTCATTTATTTTTTAGTAGCTTTTCTTCAGATAGAGTGGCAATGAGAAGCTTAGCATCACTCATGATAAGAAGTGGCACAAAAACTTCAGATAACAATATAGTACAACAGGCTATGGAGTGGATTCCAAATAACAACCAAACATCAATCATCAAATACTACAAAGAGTAGACAATTGTGCACACAAATGAATAGTTACATCCAATCATTTGATGAAAACTTTAGAGATCAATACCTTTATAAACTCAATTCAAAACAGTTAAGTGTGAACAATAAATGAATGTTTAATAAAAAAAGCATACTATAGAATACTAAAATTGAATACCAATATTCACCAAAAACAAAACTACCATATGCTTAGTCATAACAAACCTATATCATAGGGAATAAACTGATTTATAGCTTCAGAATGTGTTCTCTCAAGGACCTTCAATCAACTTCCGAACATGAGGAGTAAACACTGTATGTACTCTTTTTCCCTTAACTAAGGTTTTTGTCCCACTAGGTTTCATTTGTAAAATTGCGCATCAAGGGTGAGTATTGAATATTGATGCGCTTAACCCCCAACCGTCTGCCACCTATCACTATGCGGATACTATGCAACACTATACAACATTATGATGCGGGCCTACGTCATTAACATTTGATGTATTATGTTTTCTCATTATTTACGGTTTATGCCATTAAATTTTTCTATTGTAGGATTTAGTTTTTCTTATTCAATACACCTCATACATACGCAATTAAATCACTCTTAAACTCACTCTCTACTTCTTTTTTATAGTTATAATATCCTTGCAATTATATTTTATTTCCAACAATAACAACATTTTCAATAAAGTCTAATAAAAATTATATGCAAACAAATCTAGAAAGAAAAGCTATACAACTTGAATATATACTACCAGTTATTGATCCTATTAATAATTGGGAAATTGTAAAACATTTAGGGTTTGTGAAACTTATTTACAAAAATACTTTCCAACCGATCCTTTGCATTGTATAACCAATTTTAAGTTTTTGTTTTCACTCTATACGTTATATATATACACTGTTTTATTAAGTTTCAGTCACTTCCCCTTTTTTCATCACTTGTTTCACTCCATCAAATTCTCTCTTCCTTGTTTTGATTCTCCCTGATTCTCTTTATATCGAAGATTCTTCAAATCTTTGATATCTGCAACTATCAAATTCTCTGCATAATTCCATTTTTCCAGCTTTTCTTCAAGTCTTTGCTCTCTGCAACTATCAATTCTCTGCATAATTTCAGTTTAATAGCTTTGTATCAGGTTTTCAATTTGAAATTTTGATAAGGTTAGCTATTATTTTTGCATCTAATTTTGATTTTAATTATAATTGAGTTTCAAACGCATATTTTAAAAATAAAAAACAAAACCAACAACCTGAGCAGCACTTTGTGCCATGGGATAAATTGCAAACTGAATATAAATAAGTGAAGGCTAAGCACTAAGTCCATGTTGACACTAAATCTGTTACAAAAATAATCAATCATCATTGAATTTAATTTATTTGACATTTTTTGTTTTTCATCCTAGTTTCATACTAGGTAACTACTGTTATGATTCAATAATTTACAGAGATACATCTTACATGTTCTAATCACTTTCTAATGCATTTTCAAGATTAATTTAACACAACTTATTCTTCATACCAGTTTCCTCCCACTTACCTACCAGTTTCTTACTAGTTTTGACACTTTTTGTTCTTCATACTAGTTATATATCAAATTCCTACTACTTTGATTAAATACTTTGTATGAATTTATCTTACATGTTCAAATTACTTTTTAATGCATTTTCATTACTTTTCAAGATCAATTTGACACAACTTGTTCTTCTACCAGTTTTCTACCACTTACCTACCAGTTTCTTACTAGTTTTGATATTTTTTCTTCTTCATACCAGTTTCATAACAATTACATACTAGATTCTTGCTGTTTTGATTTAATAATTTGTAAAGTTTTATCTTGCACGTTCTAATCATTTTCGAATGCAATTTCATTACTTTTCCAGATTAATTTGACATAACTTGTTCTTCATACAGTTTCCTACCACTTACCGATCAGTTTCTTACTAATTTTGATAATTTTTGTTCTTCATACTAGTTACATACCAGATTCTTACTGTATTGATTCAATACTCTGTAGAGATTTATCTTGCATCTTCTAATCACTTACTAATGCATTTTCATTACTTTTCAAGCTTAATTTGACACAACTTATTCTTCATACTAGTTTCCTACCACTTAATTATCATTTTCTTACTAATTTTGACATTTTTTTGTTCTTCATATCAGTTACATACTAGATACCTATTGTTTTGATTCAATACTTTGTAGAGATTTATCTTGCATGTTTTAATCACTTTCTAATGCATTAATTTTCAAGATTAATTTGACACAACTTATTCTTCATACTAGTTTCCTACCACTTATCTACTAGTTTCTTACTAATTTTGACATTTTTTTATTTTTCATACCAATTACATACCAGATACCTACTGTTTTGATTCAATACTTTGTAGAGATTTTTTTACATATTGAAATCACTTTCTGATGCATTTTCATTACTTTTAAGATTATAATAGTTTGTTTATTGCTATGGAGATAAACTTTTTGACATGTATTTGTGTTACCTACCATATTTTCATAACAAATTTGACATAACTTGTTCTTCTTACCAGTTACATATCACTTACCTACCAGTTTCTTACCAGATATTAGATAGTTGAATTTTTTTTCGAAAAAGTATATATCACAATGGATGGCTTTTCGAAGATAAAAATGAGACGAACAAAAAACTTTAAAGCGACATGTTAAAAAATAAACGATTTTAGAGATGATGGTAAAATAGAAATTAAAAAATACACGTAGAAGTCAAGGAAGGAGAACACATCAACTTTAGAATGTATATGAGGTAAATATGAAACTTAGTTAATCAAATAAATTATGACACAAAACTTGAGCTGAAATCAGCTAATTTATAAAATTTTCCCCGATTCACTTATTTATTACTCAATTTAGTTTTTTTTCAGTTTAGTATTAAATATTTAGAAATTGAATTAATCGAATTAAGTAGGACGTAAATAAAATTGTAAATTGTATAAAATAAACTCTAATTCACGTTACAGAACTTTTTCATAGTTCAGGGTTTTGTCATCTTGTATATTTTATATTTTATTTACACCCTCTAAATTAATCATTATTTATATTTTTACCTTGTTTCTTTTATTTGTAATTCTACTTTCTTATTTTTTATTTATTTGAAAACCGTTTAATCAACATGCCGTTTTAAAATATTTTTTTTATCTTTATGTTTCTCTCCAAAAAAGATCTATGATGTTATACCTTTTTCGAACTTTTTTTACCGATACATATTTGTTTTATAGTTATCTCATAGTTAAAACACACTTAATTAAATATATATAAATATAACACAACTATATCAATTTGTCATATTACAAGTAAACTATATACAAAATATAACATAATTACATCAATTTGAATTAACTATGAGAAAACTATATAATGCGATTTTGTTATATCAAACATATATCTATAAGTAAATTATAAGATAACTATAAAATGTGATTTTTTTATATTAAAAATAAATAAAAACACATAAATATAACATGATTACATTAATTATAAATACTATAAATAACTTGAAATAAAATTATGGTAAAAATATAACAAAATTACGTTATTTTATAATATAACTATTAAATGCTATTAGGTAATCACAAGATAATTACAAGGTGATAAAAATGTAAATTCAAAACCTTGATAATACACTTTTAACTATTAAATTAAACAATAGGTTAAGTAGTAATCATTTATGCTAAACATTATATTTTTGTGTATTTTCCTTATATTTTTTTTATTTAGGTTTGATTTGGTTTTTGGACTGTAAAATTAACATAAAGTCTCCAAGTCTAAATTAAATTTTGTGTGAAAACAATTTTGATTAGGTCACCGAATTGATTATTGGAGTTTGGTAAAATTTGATTTCGTTTTTTCATACAATTTAGTTTAGTTAATTTTATTTAACTAATATATTTTATTAATGGATAAATAATTATTACTTTCCTATGTTTTGATCGAATAACACTAATACTTGTGTTTTGAAACATTACTTATACTTCCTGTTGTTTTATTTTTGTTATACTATAACCCTTTATATTTTGTATTATCCATTTTTGTATTGAATTTTTTTTTAACATAATCTATGTTTATGAAAAAAAATTAATCTTATATATTATAAATTGAAATGCGAGGGATTAAAATGGTTCAAAAAGTTTTTTATTATAATATTATGGTACATCAACAACCCTAGAGTTAGCTCAGAAAACCGAGTGTCACCCTCAACTTTCAAAAGAACCAGTTACCCCTCTTAACTTGGTAAAAAGGACTAATTACCCCCTTAACTTGGCAAAATTGCACTAATTAGCTCCCTCAACTTCATGTGTCAGAATCTGGTTAGTTTCACTTTTCAAAAATGTCATTTTTCTGATTTTTCTTTCTGCAACCAAAAGTTGACATATGACATTGATGGGGTAAACTGATGCATTTTTTTCAAGTTAAGGGGGTAACTGGTCATTTTGAAAGTTGAGGGTGACATCTGGGTTTCTGAGTCAAACTTTAAGGTGGTGTTGATGCATTTGACCTAATATTATCTCGTGCAATAAAATATATTTAGTGATTACAGAACTTGTAATACTAACAAAATGAAAGTAAAGATACCAACAAATACTTATTATAATAACAATTTTGATAGAAAAACACATAATGTAACATACATTTCATGAAAATTACAAAATACATAAATGATAAAAGATCATATTTTTGAGATATACCACTTTCTTAAGATTACATCAGATGGCTCGTTTATTGAGTCACACTCCTTCTTGACAAGAGAGGGTTGTCCCGTTAGCTCGCAGCGTGAATTCTGCTCGCGCAGTGCCACTCCCGTCTCGAAGAATGAGGCGACGTCACTAACCTAGATGGATGGCTCATCAGGTCATATCTCTCTTATCCGGAGATGGACCTGTCCCAATTGCTTCATACACCATGATCACAAGAAGGTGTTGCTGCCTCATTGAGCGAGACGACGTCCACTTAGCTAAAGGAAGCTGTCAAGTGGATCACTATCTATTCCCTAAAATCAAGGAGCTGATAAGGATTGGACCTGATCCTCCTTTATTCTAAGGATCACGATCCCATTTTGAAATGGTCCAACCTCCATGATTTGAGGGATCTTACAGAGCCTATAAATAGAGGGAAAGCAGCCTCCATAAAAGGTGAATCAAATTCTCTCTACTCGCTTCTCTAATACAATATACACATGAGAACTCTTCGCTCTTACTGACTTAGGCATCGGAGGCTCCCCCGAGGATAAAGCCCCAACCCTATTTTGATCTTTATCTATTTTGCAGGAGAAATCTCACATGATTAATCCAACATTTTCTGAAGTTCCACAAAATCGTTCCACTTACTTTCGATTTACTTTATCTAAACTCGATTGTAAAGACTACCGTATTTGCTCTCTTTTAGTGCAGGATTACCATCACAAATGGCGGGAATCAACAACGATCGCCCTTCTGACTCCGGAGCCATCCAAACTAGCCTCGACGGACTTATAGATGCCGGAGCACCTACCCCGACACCCCCGCGTGGTGCTATTCCGCCCAATGCTGTGGAGTAGATCCTGCAGATTTTTAGGGAATACAACATCCCCCCCGAACAGTAGCAGGTCATCCGAACCGGCTTTGTGGAGCAATACAATGTTGAGGCGATAGCCCTGTAAGGAATCCTAGATGATGGCTCGAATTAGCGAAATATAGCTAGAGAACTATTTCCACCTCATGAGCGACGAGTCGCAGCCTCGGCTGTCGAGGTGCACGTTACAACCCCCATGGTTACGGCCCCACAGGTGAAGATGGTCGTCCCGTAATCTAGCATCGCCTCGAACCCCGCTATGCAGACTCAAATGCTGGAAATGCTCCAATAATGCTGGCAATGCTCCAAGACTTCAATACGCCAGGCGGTAACCCTTACTTCCCAGCCGGAGCACCAACGCCTCCGATGGGAATGCAGATGCCCTACACTATTGGAACCACTTCGCCAGCATGGATGAACTCGTACACCCAAGCGCCTGGAGTTTTGCCACAACCACCCTCTAGATCCAAGCCACATACTGACTCAGTGACATCAATGATAAAATTCTACCAAGAACATGGAATATCTCAAACTTGAGACCATACTATAAGACAACTAACGGCTAGGGAAATAGGCTTTCGCACTCTTTTCCTCCCTTTGGATTTTTTCCCACTGGGTTTTTTCTAAGGTAAGGTTTTTAACAAGGTGGCGTCCCCAAGACCTACACTGGCTAACACATCACTGGATTGTACTTATTTGTAAATTGATCAAAGTACACATCAAGAATTTAATTCATGGTTGTTTCTTCTCTTTATATCTTTTTGCAAGTGGCATTGCAAAAGTCTCAGATGACTACAACATTCTAAAGCAAAGCTAACAAGCCTTAGATCATTTCGAGACAGACGATAATATTTCTATCAAGAGTAAATCGTGATAGAACGTATCACAAATTAAACCTTAGACAAGTCCAATTCCCTCAAGGCGACGTATTATAAATTAAACCTTGGACGAGTCCAAGTAAAATTCCCTCAAGGCGACGCATCATAAATTAAACCTTAGACGAGTCCAAGTAAAATTCCCTCAAGCCGACGCATCATAAATTAAACCTTAGACAAGTCGAAGTAAAATTCCCTCGAGGCGACGCATCATAAATTAAACCTTAGACGAGTCTAAGTAAAAGTCCCTCGAGGCGACGCATCATAAATTAAACCTTAGACGAGTCTAAGGAAAATTCCCTCGAGGCGACGCATTATAAATTAAACATTAGACGAGTCTAAGGAAAATAACCTCGAGGTGACGCATCATAAATTAAACCTTAGACGAGTCTAAGGAAAATTCCCTTGAGGCAACGCATCATAAATTTAACCTTAGACGAGTCTAAGGAAAATTTCTTCGAGGCGACACATCATAAATTAAACCTTAGACAACTCTAAGGAAAATTCCCTCGAGGCGACGCATCATAAATTAAACCTTACACCAGTCTAAGAAAAATTCCCTCGAGGTGACGCATCATAAATTAAACTTTAGACGAGTCTAAATTCCCTCAAGGCGACGTATTATATCATAAATTAATCCTAAGATAAATCTCCAAGTAAAATTCCCTCGAGGCGATGCATCATAAATTAAACATTAGACGAGTCTAAGGAAAATTCTCTCGAGGCGACGCATCATAAATTTAACCTTAGACGAGTCTAAGGAAAATTCCCTCGAGGCAACACATCATAAATTAAACCTTAGACGAGTCTAAGGAAAATTCCCTCGAGGCGACGCATCATAAATTAAACCTTAGACAAGTCTAAGGAAAATTCCCTCGAGGCGACGCATCATAAATTAAACCTTAGATAAGTCTAATTAAAATTCCCTCGAGGTGACGTATTATATCATAAATTAATCCTAAGATAAATCTCCAAGTAAAATTCCCTCGAGGTGGCACATTCTATAAAAAAGAACCTTAGATGAATCTAAGTAAAATTCCCTCGAGGCGAATAACCATCATGCTAAGTACTTTACCCTTAGTAATTTTGACGTAAAATGCCCTTGAGGCGGCGGCACATTCTATCAAAAATTAAACCTTACACAAGTTTAAGTAAAATTCCCTCGAGACGAATAACCATCATGCTAAGCATTTTTAAGCATTAGAATAATTTTGATGTTTTAATGTTCCCTCGAGGAGGTAACCATCTTGCTAAGTATGTTAAAACTTAGAAAAAGATAGATTTTTTATGGTTCCCTTGAGGAGGGTGACCATCTTGCGAACAACTTTGTTAAGGTAGACAGACATTATACATGATACGAGATAAAAGGTAAAAGCATCAATGGAAGAATTAACCTTTCATTAATTTGGAAAATGTAAAGTTACAAAAGTTGGAGAAAAACAAAATACAAATAAAGCCTTATCCTACGCCTGGTCTTCACTGCCTAGAAGAGCTTGAAAGTCACCTCCATCCACCGCCTCAGGAGGAGTATCGGGTACCTCTTCAAAAGTTGGGAAAGGAACGCCCTGGACAACGTCATCTTCTAATTCGGGCCAATGAGTGCGAACCGCCTCAATGAGGTGGGAGCCAAACATTTCCCCATTTTAACCATCTTCCCAACAAGGCCATCCAGCTCATTGTCCCTTTTTTCTAAGATCCCTAACTTCCCCCTGAGCACGGGAGAAGTCCTTCTCCAAGCTGGTGTTTCGTTGGAGAAGCTCCTCATGCGCCTCGCGTAACCGCTCCAGCTCCCAGACGGCTTCACTTTGCCTCGCAACCTCCTCTAACGCCTCGTTCCTAGCTTTCACTGCCTCGGCCTCACAAGCAGCCTGAAGATCGGCCCTCGCCCCCTAGAGCTCCGCCTTCACCTTGGTGTGGTGGGAAGCCCTCCGGTGCATCTCTGCGCACCGAGACATAACATAAAAACAAACCGAAAATGTCACTGGTTGAAGAAAGATAAAACTTGAGCAAAGAAAAAAGTCACACATACCATTGAGAGCTGATCCATGAATGAGCCGGTCATGAACATGCTCGACTCCTCCTTAAAAGCCTCCCTCTCATGAAGAAGGGGGAGGATATGGCGAAGCACCAGCTGGACTTGCAAGCTGGTGATGCTGTGATAAGTGCGAATTGTACCAAGAAAATACAAGTATAAATGGCTTTAAAATCACCCAATTCGGAGTTGAATTGTAGAAATTATAAAGGTTTTTCTGATTTTTGCAGGTTGCTCTCAGTGGTAAGATGATCGCTGAAAAATAAGAAAACAAGCAAGAAAATGGACTATACAAGGCTGCTGAACATGACCCACAGCCCATTAAGGGAGAGGAAGCCCAATCAACTTTTGAAGCTGATATTTTGGAAAGGAAGTTGACCAAATTGACCCTGGAATGTTGGAGAAGATTTCTTGGCTTGTTGAAGAAGCCACTTGTATGTGGTATAAGAATTTTTGTAATATTTTATGTGCAAGTGGACATTCTAGATTAGTCCACTTGCCTCAACTATGTGGTGTAGGAATTTTTTTTGGAATATTTTATGTGCAAGTGGATGTGTTAGAATGACCCACTTGTAACTATAAATAGGAGACTTCTCTTATTAGTTGTAGCTTTTTGGATTTGTTCTTTAGTGTGGCTGTGTTTTACTTTAATCACTTCAAAACTAAATATTTTGTTTTTCATGTGCAAATCCTTGTCTTATTTATTGACTTCGTTTTTTTTCATGTCTCTTGCTAACTAACTCTCCAACAGGCTGAGCCAGCAAGCTGACTGGGCTGTTAAGAGGTTTTATTAACTTTCTTCTTTTATTTTAACATCATCTTAAGAGTGATTATTTTGTGTTTGATATTTAATGTCTCATAAGTCTGGCCAAACTTATGTTTAGTGGAATCAAGAAGGACCTAACGGTGAATTGTGAACACGGAACTAACACGAAACACACACTTCACACGTACCAAAAGGGATTAGGAGTGTGCTAGGGGATTCTATTAAATTTAATAGAATGCTTGCTTGTTCTTAATGCTTAAAGTGTAACTTGCATGTGGAGAAATCCCGGAGTGAAACTTTATAGAATCTAAGCAATATGATAGTATGTTGAGCTTAGTGAATTTAGTGTAAGACACCTTAGATCTCTACGTGCTAAAATATGTTAGAATAACAGAAGGAAGCTGTCTCTGAGCCTGTTTAACTTGCTGGTGATGCCTGTGCCTTCATTCATTTTTATCAGCTATAGCAATCTGTTTTCAGTTTAAAGCAATCATAATTTTCATTACTTTGTTTATTTTACTCAGTTATTATATTCTAGTGACTTTTTAACTTGCCAATTTACTTAAAAGATTTAAATATTTCCCTTGCTCCCTATGGGATGACACTTGGTCTTGCCACTTGCTACTAAAAATGAACTAGTATACTTGCTAGGTACATTCGGATACCACCAAGTTTTTGGCGCCGTTGCTGGGGAGCAACGTGTGAAGTTTTTATTTTTTATTTTATTTATGTTTGTAAATTGGTACATTTAATCTTTTTGTTTTCATTTTTGTAGATATTTTTTCTTTGAAGCAATCACTGTTGTATGCGAAGGATTGTTCCACCCTTACTTTCCATTGACCCTGAAATTGAAAGAACTTGCCGAAGATTAAGTGGTGAAGCTAGGAAGAGGTGTATACGACAAAGAATGGAAAATATACCAGAACAACCCGAAGGAGAAGACGAAGTAAACCTACCCCCACCAAGGTGAAGACTCAAGGAGTATTCTAGACCATCAACTGAGGGATACTCTACTTGCATTGTAATACCAAATGAAGGAGAAAACATCTTTGAGATCAAAGCATTCATGATCCAAATGCTCCAAGCAGCCGTTCAATTTGGAGGACCACCCGAAGAAGATCCAAATGCTCATATCCAAGATTTTGTCACTATGTGCAATACTTTTCGTACAAATCGTGGAGTTTCAAATGATGTCATAAGACTTAAGCTTTTCCCATTCTCCTTACGGGATAAGGCTAAAAATTGGTCAGAAACCCTTCAACCTGGATCAGTTAGAATATGGAATGATATGGCGCAAGCTTTCCTGACCAAATATTTTCCACCAAGGCAAGCAATAAAGCTGAGAAACGAAGTCACTCATTTTTTGCAGCAACCTGACGAATCTCTCTCCGAGGCATGGGAAAGATACAAAGAATTGTTGAGGAGAGTGCCGAATCATCAAATTCCAATGTTGATGCAGATTCAAAACTTTTACAATGGTTTAACAAATATATACAAGATTCAGATCGAGTTCGTGGCTAATGGAGATCCTGAAGAACTTACTCCAGAGGAACTTTATGAGCTGATTGAAAGGTTGGTTAACACCAGCTATAAATGGCACTTAGTTAGTGATGATCGCATCAAACAAGGAAAATCCGATGCCGTTGCAAAACTTTCTAACAAAGTGGATCTAATTCTTAGGTAACTTGCTAAGCAGAATGTTTCGGCAATCTTAAATATACAAATGGTTTGTGATTTCTAGGCAATCATAGAAACATTGATTGCAGTAGTCCAATTGATGAAGAGATATGTGACTTCATAGGAAACAACCAAAGGAATAATCCTTACTCAAATACATATAATCCAGGCTGGCACAACCATCCAAACTTCTCTTAGAGTCAACAACCTATCAAGCAAGCTCCTTATCAGCAACCTCACATCCATTTTTCGCAACATCAGCAAGCTCAGCATAACATGCAGCAACCTGGACCTTCTCAACAACCTAAGAAATCTGAGATTGAGGAGATGAAGGAAATGATGTTGCAATTCATGAAGCAGTCCATGAAGAATCTTGAGACGCAATTCTAACAACTCACCACCATTGTCACACCCAAAGGGAAAGGAGTGATTCCAAGTAACAAGGAACCAAACCCAAGGGAGGAGTGCAAGGCCATAATGCTTAGAAGTGGTAAGATAGTTGAAAATTCTAATGACATGATTGCTGTTGATGTTGATGAAAATGCAGGTGAAAAAGTTGTTGAAGAAAAGCAATCTTCTAGACAAGAGCAGCAACCTCAACCTGCCCTTGGTCAAGAAAAAGCCATGCAAAAACCTTCAGCACCTGATCAAAGTCAACCTATTCCTGAGAAGCAACCTGTTCAAACCTATCAACCAAGGATTCCTTATCCTCAAGGAGCAAAATAGTATGAGATGGCTAAACAATTTGATAAGTTCCTCGAAGTCTTTAAAAAACTTCATATTAATATTCCTTTTGCAGAAGCACTTGTACAAATGCCCATGTATGTGAAGTTTTTGAAAGACTTGCTAGAGAACAAGAAGAAGTTGGAAAATGTAACAATGGTGCAATTGAATCGAGATTGCTCCTCAATACTCCAAAGTAAGAAACCCTTGCCTCAAAAGTTAAAGGATCCAGGAAGTTTCTCTATCCCTTGCTCTATAGGCAATTTAAACATTGATAATGCGCTTTGTGATTTAGGAGCAAGCATAAATCTGATGCTATACTACATTTATAAACAACTAGGCTTAGGTGAACCCCAACCAACTAGAGTATCTATACAACTTGCTGATAGAAGTGTTAGGTACCCTAGAGGCATTATTGAAGATGTTTTAGTTAAGGTTGGAAAGTTTATACTACCTGAAGACTATTGTGATGGATATGGATGAAGATCTTCATGTACCAATCATTCTAAGGAGACCTTTTCTTGCTACTGGTCATACTTTAACTGATGTGCATGATGGAAAACTAATTTTGAAAATCCATGATGAAGAAGTGATCTTTAAAATGAATGAAGCAATGAAATACCCTCCTACCTTTGATGATCAATGTTATTTTCTTGATACAACAGATGTTCATTTGAATCCTTTTCTTTTGCAGGAACTTGAAAAATTTGAATTGGAGGAAGATGAGGTAATTACCGCAGAACCAATGGAGGAGATTGCTGCAGAACAGATGGAGGAGCAACCTGATCATCCAGCAACATTTTCTCGCAAACATTTTGTTAAACCCTTAAACTACACACCTAATTTATCTCTCAAAACCTCGCTTAATGAACCCCCAAACTTGGAACTTAAATCTCTACCTTCCCATTTGGAATATGCTTACCTTGATCCACCGAGCAACCTTCCAGTAATCATTTCATCAAAACTAACCCAAGTCCAAAAATCCCAATTGCTTGATGTGTTGAAGAAAAACAAAGAGGCTTTAGCTTGGACTATTTCTAACATAAAGGGAATCAACCCTTCCATTTGTGTTCACCGAATCCTAATGGAGGACGATTACAAGCCGGTGGTGCAACCTCAGCGAAGGTTTAACCCTAACATGAAAGAGGTGGTTAAAAAAGAAGTAATCAAGCTGCTAGATGTCGAAGTAATTTATCCGATCTCTGATAGTGTATGGACCAGCCCAGTTCAAGTAGTACCAAAGAAAGGAGGGATGACAGTGGTGAAAAATGAGAAAAATGAGCTCATTCCTACAAGAACGGTGACTGGTTTGCGAGTTTGCATTGATTACCGCAAGTTCAATGATCCAACATAGATGGACAACTTTCCACTTCCCTTCATAGATCAGATGTTTGAGAGATTATCTGGTTATGCATTCTATTGCTTCCTTGATGGCTATTCGGGCTATAATCAGATTGCTATACATCCATTAGATCAAGAGAAGATTGCTTTCACTTGCCCCTATGGTATTTTCGCCTATAGGAGAATGCTGTTTGGACTTTGCAATGCACCAGCAACTTTCTAAAGATGCATGATGTCCATTTTTCATGACATGATCGAGAAAACAGTGGAGATATTTATGGACGACTTCTCAGTCTACAGAGCAACTTTCCAGTCTTGCTTGAGGAACCTAGAAGTAGTTCTAATTCGATGCAAAGAGACCAATCTGGTCTTGAATTGGGAAAAGTGTCACTTTATGGTCAATGAAGGAATTTTTCTTGGCCATAAAATTTCAGCAAGAAGAATTGAGGTAGACTAGGCCAAAGTTGAGATCATTGAGAAGCTTGCTGCCCCAAAATCCATCAAAGAAGTAAGAAGCTTTCTTGGACATGCTGGATTTTACAGGAGATTTATCAAAGAATTCTCCAAGATTGCTCAGCCTTTGACAGTACTTCTCCATAAAGTTGTTGAATTCAAGTTTGATGAAGTTTGCTTCAAGGTCTTTTAAGAACTCAAATCAAGGCTAGTTAACATGCCCATTCTGATTTCTCCTAATTGGGAGAAACCTTTTGAGCTGATGTGCGATGCAAGTGATACGTGCATAGGAGCAGTATTGGCTTAACGTATTGACAAGCATTTTCGACCCATCTACTATGCAAACAAAACTTTGACAGAGACACAACAAAATTACACTGTGACTGAGAAAGAGCTGATTGCAGTAGTATATGCATTTGATAAGTTCAGATCTTACTTGGTCTTATCAAAAGTCACCGTTTTCATGGATCATGCTGCCTTAAAATACTTGCTGGTGAAAAAAGATGCAAAACCAAGACTCATAATATGGTTGCTGTTATTCCAGGAGTTTGATTTGGAGATCCAAGACAAGAAGGGATCAGAAAATTTAGCAGCTGATCACTTGTCCAGAATATTGACGAGCAACCTGGTAGAGCAACCTGAGATCACTGATGCATTTCCGGATGAACAAATTTTCACCGTAAGATCGCTCCCTTGGTTTACTGATATTGCAAATTACCTTGCTTGTAGAATAAAACCTGTTCATTTATCTTTCTAACAAAAGAAAAAGTTTTTTGCTGATGTTAAATATTATTTTTGGGAAGAACCATTTCTCTTTAAGTTGTGTGCATATCAAATAATAAGGCGATGTGTTCATGAAGATGAAATTCCAGCAATCTTAACAATGTGTCATAGCAAAGAGGCTGGAGGTCACTTCGGAGCAAATCGCACGGTGGCAAAAGTGCTTGAATGTGGTCTCTATTGGCCAATAATCTTTAAAGATTGCCAAAGGTTTGTTACAGAGTGCAATGAGTGTCAAAGGATAGGTAATATCTCTGCAAGAAATGCTATGCCTTTAAATAACATTGTTGTGTGTAAAATTTTTGACATTTGGGGAATTGATTTTATGGGGCCATTCCCAATATCACATGGTAATAAATACATACTTCTCATTGTTGATTATGTTAATAAATGGGTAGAAGCCATAGCTAGCCCCACAAATGATGCAAGGGTAGTGGTGAGATTTCTTAAAAAGCTGTTTACTCGCTTTGGAGTACCTAGAGCAATCATCAGTGATTAAGGAACACATTTTAATAATAGTCAGTTTGAAAGATTGCTGAATAAATATGGGGTCACTCATAGAATTGCTACTCCCTATCACCCACAAAGAAGTGGGCAAGCTGAAATCTCTAATAGAGAGATTAAGCACATTCTCAAAAAAACCGTAAGCAATTCTAGGAGGGATTGGGCTAGCAAGCTTGATAACACTCTTTGAGCTTATCGCACAGCCTATAAAACTCCCATTGGGATGTCTCCATTTAGATTGCTCTATGGAAAAGCTTGCCACTTACCCATCGAATTGGAATTTAAAGCTTTATGGGCATTAACTTTTCTAAATTTTGACAGGAATGCTATTGGTGGGTAAAGAAGGTTGCAGCTAAATGAATTAGAAGAATTCAGATTGTTCAATTATGAGAATGCCTTGAACTACAAGGAGAAAATAAAAAAATGGCATGATCAAAAGATTCAACTGAAGGAATTTCAACCTAGGCAGCAAGTTCTTCTATTTAATTCAAGGTTGAGATTATTTCCAGGCAAGCTCAAATCATGATGGACAGGTGCCTATATGGTGGTGAATGTGTTCTCTCATGGGGCTATTGAAATCATGAATCAAAGTGGGCAAATATTCAAGGTAAATGGTCAAAGATTAAAGCCGTATTTATCCAACGAGCAAATTAAGGTTGCTGCTGAAACACAGCAACTAAACCCACCTTAGAGCAATCTCAAAGAAGAATGGTGTCCGCTTCAAACACCAATTGAAGCAAATTTTGATGGGCCCAAGCCCATTTCCTATTGTAAATATTTACCTTTCTTTTAGTATACT
>CATIWQ010282822.1:0-11240 GCA_949673415.1 Euphorbia schlechtendalii | reverse complement strand
TACAATTTTTAACTTTTTTTCCTTTATTTCACTCCGTCCATCAAACATATGTTAAGCGTCCATTTCAATGTCTTGTTTAATGTAGTAAACCTTATTTATTATTTCCATTCACTTTGTTTTTTTTTTCTTTTTCAACTTTGAGTTATTAGTTATTTCTTTCCTTTTCTTTTTAAATTTCGAGCCCTTGTTTATTTTTTCACCGTCTTGTACAATTTCTACTCTAAAGTCAAGGCAGTGTGAGAAATTTTCCCTCTCGTACATTTGTTGACTTTTTTTTATGATTAATCTCTTAATTAATCGAAATCCTCAAATTGGTAGAATTATATATCAATAATTATTCGAAAATGCAAAAAATTAAAATAATTGATGACCTTACGAAAAATTTTTCTTTGGTGCTATCATATGATCCCAAAAATATAAATCCCGTTACTGTGTTAGATATTACTCCGCCAATGATTACTTTGCAATTGACCAAATCTATGATCTTTCTGCTTATTTATTTTTGTATATGCTATTTAACTACCTAATCCGATTCCACCTACTCTGATTTAAATCTGTGACACCAAAAATCTGACTAATTTTATTTTTTAACTGTATGGTTAAATTGATATTAAATGTACGGTGTGGTTATTATTTTTTAATTGTGACAAATTTTTATTTTAGTAGATAGAAGATATCCATGTTCAACTATCGATAAATACATTTATAATTACTTATAAAAAGAGATTACGAGCTTTAACTATAATTAAACCCCTAATAAAATTATCTCAATGTAAATATTTGTAAAATATCACAAAAATGCTTTATAAAATATCACTTCTATAAATTAATACTTGATATCTATGAGCTAAAGAAACAACGTCCAATAACACCCACTATGTTTATATATATACCATAGTATATATCCATAAAGAAATTATTTATATGTTTTTGTGTTGTAGAATATAGAAGAGATGGAACATAAAATTAGGAGGAAAATAAATTTAAAAATATGATTAACTTGACTAATTAAAAACCCTAATACATTCAAAAACCTCTATGAATCAATAATCTTTAAATTAATAACATCTTTAAAATAATATATTTCATCAGTCCCGGTTTGTCAATTCAAAAAATGAGCAATCTTCGATATGATAATAAGATAATATTTTTTTGACAATTCCTTTATAAATAAATGGTCCCAATAATGTCATAAATTAATAAATCACTATTATATATATATATATATACACACATATACATATATACTTAATATAAATAAAATATAATTTTGTTTGATTTTGAAAACTTTATAAATTAATAATTATTAATTTATCGATAAATTAATACATTTATGAATTAATAAAATACTATGGTCCCAACAATATTAATTTTATAGAGCTTTTATTGTATATTTATTGTTGGGAATTAATCCCTAATTTACCACATCTACATTTCCAGAAAAAACACAGTTATAACAAGAACAGATAATTAAAAGCAATAATAGTAAATGACACTATTAATTTTTAGGTTGTTCCCTTGATGGTACTAAATACCACCCTTAAAGGGTACATCAATCGGCAAGGTTCTCGGTTAATTTCATTAAAGGCGACGGAAATGATGCCAAATTTACAAGAGTTTAGAGGCCACTATCAACTAGTTCGCATAATCAAAGTAATACAGAAAAATCCTAACATTTGAATGCTTAAAGAATAATTGAAACAGAAAACCAAAACAATCTCACTGTTATAACACCCAACGAGTCATAAAGAAGCAAAAAAAGAAACAACCTAGTTGAAAGAGTCGCGATCCCCATATCTCTTCAAAACAACAACTCTCTACCTTTAGTGGCCTCCATTCTACCAATCAATTGCCTTCCATGCCTGCCAAAAAAGCTTCAGGTGTCTCACGAGCACAGGCTTCACGGTTGCAGAAGAGAAGAATCAAATTAGGGTTCAAAGGCACTCTGATAGAAAAAGAGTAGAAGAGGATGCTTCAAGAGACGAGACAATACGCAGGTGATAAGAAAGGGTTAAGAGGTTAGGTTATTAAGGATTGGATTGGGTTTTAAAAGGGGCTCGGGTTATGTGCTTAGTTGCAGGCTTAGTTGCAATGCCAAACTCTATTTAGGCTACATCTGTTCATCAGACGGGCTGAATCGGGTTCGAACCGGGGTTGATGGAGTTTTGCATGAAAAATATCAACCCAAATTCAGTCTGGTTCATATTTTAAAACTTTAGGCCCGGGTAAAATTTTTAATGTGATTCCTAAACCCCTCACAGCCCAGATTAATTTTTTCTTTGGTTTTTTTTCATAAATGCAGAAATAGGCAAATTATCACTAATTACAATAATCTTTAACTAATTAAATTTAATTGTAATTTTATCTATCTTATTAACAACAACCTCATCTCTTAATTAATTTGAATTTCTTAACTTAAAATGATCATATCTCTCAAATCGTTAATTTTTTTTCGAAACGATTCTTTAGAATATTTTGTTCTTTTCATTTTTATCTTTAAAACAATATACAACTTGATATACTTTCGATAAAAAAAATTGAAAGTTAAAATTGGTATAATTCATATTATACGAGTTTACAATTTGGTATAATTTTCATCATACCAGATTTCTTTATACCTGATTTTTTCCAAGTGATATAATGTGTGTTATAGGAGTTTGCGATTTAGTATGACTTTCATTATACTAGATTTTAAATATAAAGAAATATGGTAATGAACATTATACCAAAATACAAATTGGTATAATATGAATATCAATTTTTGTCGAAAGTATATCGAATTGGATCTTGTTTTAAAGATAAAAATAAAATGAATAAAATGTTCTAAAGAATTGTTTCGAAAAATTTAACGGTTTGAGAGTTATGAAAGTTTTAAGTTAAAAAATTCAAACTAATAAAAAAAATAAGATTGTTATCAGTAGAATTGTAATTCACGTATAACTTCAAAGAAGAATTATAATAAGACAAAATTACTAATATATGTTATTTTGGATAAAATTACAATTAAATCTAATTAATTAGAATTCCTTACCATTTCCTTTTTTTTCTTTATAAACTTTTATTTACTAAATATATAGAAAAAAAGAAAAAAATTATATAATTACATGATAATCTTACATAAATTACAAATCTATTATATTATTCAATATTTTTGATGAACTTTTTTTATTTAGATTAATAAAACTCAATAGGTAAAAATATAAAAATTCAAAGTTATAATTAAACATAACATATATAAACCAATCTCGATCCATAAATTATCAAACTTCAACAGGTTCGAGATCTGACTAGATTTTTTTAAAAATTGAGTGTCCTGGAATGGGCATGTACCCCACCCATGAACAACTCTAATACAGGCCAACATGTATTGCATGTGATGTGTTTTTGTGTTTTAACATTAAAATACCCAGTTATTATGTAATCATGTACAGCAACACTACGAGAAATGTAGTACGGATAGTGCAAAATTTTCATCTTAATATAAATGAAAAGAAATCGGTTAAGTTTGAGGTTGGATATCACTCTACTTTTTAAAGAAAAAATTTTCCTACTTGGAAAGCGAACGAGAAGTGATTTTTCAACTGCATAAAGCAACGTTAGGTGATATTACTTTTCATTAATTTGATTGTTTTGGGAAAATTAAGCAAGTTAGTATGCAAACTACAAACTTTTTAATTTTTTATTTACTTTTTGATATCGAGCATCATTTTTCTTGAGTGTGGTGGACAGACTCACTCACCCCTCTTACGCACTAAGGATTATTCATCCCAGTAATAAGTATCTTAGTATTAGGTGGGCTCTATCTCATGTGACAAGTGACACATTCCACGTAGGAATGAACCACCCAAAGTAAGAGTACACATTTCATATTCACAAATTATTATTATTCGTTGCCTCCTCTTTTATATTCGTCGCTAACTTAAGCATCGGAAAGGTACAAGGAGGACGTCATAAGATCAACATCCTGTGAAGATTGACGTGTAAGAGGCACCTTCGCACTTCAGTATTTTACTTTTGATGTTAAAATGTTTTCTAAAAATAACATTAACTTTTGAAAACATTGCATTAATTACATGATCAATCAATTTTAGTTTTGGAATAACAATTTGTTAGATTATGATATTGTAATCTCTTGATAATAGTACCGGAATTCAAACATGTGCTATGTTTTCATCCCAAGTCAATGCATACGACCAAATGACACGGTAAATATTGGCCTTGATAAAGAGCGTTGTTTTGAGGTCCACAATCATAACAATGCAATACTCCCTCCCTTTTTAAATAATTATCATTTTAAGGTTATTTCCCAATACCAATGTCATATTAATTAGGATGATAAAAATACTTATTTACCCTTATAATTTTTGTCCATTTGAAATTTAATTGAATACTTTATTTTTTTTTTGTCATTTTCAAAGTGCAGTAAATAAGGGTAAAATGGAGAAAATGTGCATTGAAATCCTGAAACGACACTTATTTAAAAAAATTTCAAAATGCCTAGAAAAACAATTATTAAAAAAAAGGCAGTAATAAAATGAATATCGATTTAAAATATTATAATATACTTAATTTTATTGAATATATCCATTGAATTTTCAATGATATTCACTTTTCTCACACTGAAAACTACGAGTCAAACAAAAATTTATTTTTAGCCCCTTCAGCTGTGAGCCATGGGCCTAAATGGTTTTGGCCATACATGACACAATGGGCTGAAATCGAGTAAGCTGAGCCAAATAATAAAATTAATTAAAGAGGAGAACAATAAGAAAAAGTCAAATATATGCTGTTTTGACATGAATTATATTTTTCTATCGGCCTTTATTAATATAAATAAATAGCCGCCATCTTTTGTGTAACTAAATTGCTTCAATCTGTTTTGATAAAAAAAATTATATTTTTTTATCAGCTTTTAAAATTATAACTAAACTGCTTAAAATAGCCGCCAATTATGTAATTTTCAATTTCAATCATTGAAAATACAAATAATTATCAAAAGATAAAAAAGAGCCATTATTCCACTTTACAACGAAATAAACGAATAAAGTAGTGTAGGTTCTTATATTACCTAATTATTAAATTAATTTTAAAATAATAAAATAATAAGAATTTTGTAAAAATATTAAACTATAAATATTAAAGTTGCGCTTTCATATATTTTGATACATAAACGAACTCGATTAACACTAATTGTACGAACAAACTCTGAACTAGTTTAAATAAAGTAATAGTGTTGAACAAAAAATATTAGAACTATTTATATTTATCAGATTTATAAAGTATAAAAGAAGTTGTGTTAATTAATTCAATAAATTGAAAAGTCAAACACACATCAATTTACTATCCCTGTCTTGTTCTGGTTTTTCATTTTTGGATGTTTATGCATTTACAATGAAACTTGAGATTCTAGTTCCTAATGGCTGCCACCACAGAAGCTTGTAATTGCTTCTACACCATAGAAACTTCCTATTTTCACTAGCTATTTTTAAAAAAAAAAAAATTAATGTCATTTTTATATAACATCGGTATATAGTTTCACAGTTATTTCAACTTTTAAAAAAATGCATCATTGGAAACCTTTCATATTATGTGACATACTATATGACATGTTGAATTTTCAAGCAAGGGATTGACCATAATTAATTAAATCAATTTTTTTTTTAAAAAAATTTAAATTAACAATTAAAAAACTACACGTACCAATCAATTCCAATGCCTATACTTTCTGAAAATCTGTTTTTTTAAAAGAATAATCTTTTTTTAACAAACAGTCATCTTAATTGATATATATTCGTCATGAAATCTGATTTTCTCAACTTCCACTTTTTAGTATTCACAATCACAGGTATCCAATAAATTAGGCGAAACTTGAAAGCTTCCATAATATCCAAAAAAATTCGTGCACAAATGGATACAAATGTTTCTCAAAATCCGATATACGAAACGAACATACCTCAACAATCCGGGCACAGATAGCGTAAGCCTATCATTATATTTATAATGATAGGCTTTTAATTGAAACTCAATTCATCAAGAAGAAGTTCGTGAAGTTGCACCATCTCCTCACTACTCAAAGCACCATAAATTTGCTTTCTCGGAAAAGTCGTGATTTTAGGGAAAATCATGACTAAAAATCATGAATTTTGCTGGAAAATTCATGATTTTTCTCGGAAATCATGAATTTTCCTAGGAAGCAAAAGAAAAGCAAAACATATCCAAAAATGATGATGATTTGTAATAACGGATTCCCAAATTCGTTCTTAATGATTAAGTTTGAGATGTTAGAATTTGAAGGTGTTGAACTTGTATAATTGGAAAATTGAAACAAAGATTTGATTGATTTTTTTGAATAATTTTTTGTTGTAGAAGATAATAAAAATGAAAATGAAATAATATTAGAGACTTAACTAAAATTATTCCATTTTTTCTTTTTTTTTTATTTTAACAAATATAAATCCGTGTTAAGTTAAGATTGAGTTGACTTTTCAAACTTGGCACGTGGCAGAGAGTGTGTTACACCTCCTTGGATGAAAGTGGTTTAGAAGGATAAGAAGGAGTTCAAAGACACTTTTTCAAAGTTGTGAAACTGTGGGGACGTTTTCAAAATTTAGGGGGGATGAAATTTTTTGAAACATGTTGTAACATCCTTTAATGCATTGGGCTTATATGACGTACTACCATAAAATTTGATTAAAACGACGTGGTGAAGTTTTGGTTTGCGAAAGCAATAATGCACACTAAAATATGTATTCTATGAACATAACTTAAAACCTGACTTTAACGGGAACGAAAGAAGTAAAAAAAAAATCCACGAATTATTTCCTGCTCAGATGAGCCTTTTTACAACCAGTATTTCATTTATTTTGTTAAATAAAACAGATCATCAATAACAATTGCATACACAATCACGAACCTACTTAAAAGTAGAAGTAACTAGGCAGGGTTTGGAGTTCAAGACTATTATGCAAAAAGTTTTACCAGGGGACTTATTTTCATTTGCTTTTATACCATTCACATACACAAAATATATTCATTTTTTCCATTTTTTAAATATGGATGTTCATGCTCATAAAGATTTCCCACCAGGAATATATATTAATTGCTTCCTATTAATTATAGACTTCTAGAAGTTGAACACTATTTCTTGCTGAAGTAGAGTGTCGACAAAAATCATGGTAGGTAGTAGGGGAGAGCAAGAAACCTAAAGAACAGAACCGAATCTAAGAATCGAACCGAACCGAACCAGATCAAATCAATTAGGTTCGGTTCTAATATTTTGGTAATTTGGTTTGGTTTTGAAAATAAAAATCAAATAAATCGAGAACCGAACCTAATTAAAAAAAATTAAGGTTTTTTTCTACTTTTTCGGTTCATTTACGTTTTATTCTTTTCCAAATTTTATAATATAATATTTTTGTTTTCTCAAACAATAGTTAGTTCTTTAACATGAAAATGATTATTACATTTTTAACTTTGCTCTCCCAAAAAATAGTAAATTTTTTTCATGGAAATACAATTTGGTTTTATATGGAAACGAACTGAACGGACCGAACCAAAATCTATTATGTTCGGTATTAGATTCCTAAATTTTCTGTTATTTGGTTTTTGATTTATTTTATTCGATTTGTCTCCCTAGTAGGTAGGCAGACAAATTTAAATTCAAATTATGATGTTATTTTCATTCTGCTTATAAATCAATCAAGAGTGGCATTATTGGAACTCACTTTTCTAGAGAACTTCTAAAGCTCGTTTTGTCTTTCAAAGAAAAATAAAAGACCAAACTTAGTTTTTCTATTGTATACAACATAAATAATTGTTAATCTTCTTGAAGAACATGAAGTAACAATGTTGTATAATACACCTGTTCGTCGGGCGGGCTGGGCCGGGTTCGGGCCGGGCTTGGCGGGTTTTTTTACAAAAAACGCTAACCCAAGCCCGGCAAAATCCCATACTTTAAGAACTTCGGGTTCGGGCCGGGTTTTGGCCGGGTTTACAAGGTCATTTCCAAGCCCGGCTCAAGCCCATGGATATTTTTTTTTGTTATAAATTTTTTTATTAAACTAAATTAAAAAAATATAAAGTAGATCAAAAAATGTTTAAATTTTTAATATAATTGCATTGTTTACTTAAAATGTTTAATATTTAGTAACATTTATTATAATCAAGTATACAAATTTAATAGGATAAAATATAGGAACTTAAATAATTATAAATTTAATGTATAAATATATAATAAATAAATAAAATTATTCGTCGGGGTCCGGGCCGGGCTTGGGTATTTATATAAAAACCAAGCCGGGCTCATAAATTTTCAGGTTTCGACGGGCTCGGGCTCGGGCTCGGGCCGGGCTTTTTTAAAAAATGAGTGTCCAAACCCGGCCCATTGAAGCGGGCTTGGGCCGGGCGGGGCCGAGCGAACAGGTTTACTGTATAGTATATTTAGTTTCTAAACAAGTGTCTTCATGATTTGAAGATATAAAAACAAACTATATTGATGTTGGGGGATCCAAATAGGGTGAACCTACTAAACAAGGAAATAGTTAGAGGGCTAGACCTAGCTACTAGCTCAGCCTTAACTTAATTGTGGAATTCCAGTAAAGGGAATGAATATGAGAATTAGTTACTTCACACTGTTAGTTGTGTTCCTTACGAAGTGAAGAAAATTTTCTTCCAAAAAAGAGTGAAGAAAATGATGAGATGATATAAACTATCATTATAAGGTGTCTCATGAATAGTGGATCAAAATCGGGGTCGACCTATTAATGAGTAACTGTCTTTAAACGAAACCGAGGTTGATGATTTAGCTTACTAGACCTTTTAAGCCAATATAACTGTGTTATAATATGAGTTTCCTAAATCATGCGTTCATGGTACCTTATCTCAATTGCATTTAACTCCAAGGGTGTGGTCTATTGGTGGGGACTAGTCCATCCTTAAATATCCATCAAGGATTCAACCTTCAAGATGTATATTGAGCAACCTTTAATTTTGGGGTTAGTTATCCTGTTCTTCGAGGTACCAGTAAATTAACGATCGGGAATTATTTTGGATTTGAACATGAGTTAAAAGTACCATGCATAATCGGAACTCATCCAGAATCAACTTGTGATGAAAATAAAAAAAATTCTCAATTGCTCCGCAATATGTAGGGTAGTGTTTATAGAATTAATTCATTGTAATATTATCAAAATGTTTCTGCTTCAACCAACAGAATGGTTATTTACCGGTAAGAGCTTTACTTAGCTTCCCCATGACTCAATAATATTTGTAAACTTTATCGAAAATAAGAATAGCTAAATAAAACAGTTTATAGAAAAATAATTCCAAAACATTTAAATACTTTATTGTTCATCAACCGAAACTTTACCCTGATAACATTCAGATCCAAACCAGGACACATACCTAGAAATCACTTACACTTTAAAAAAATAAGAATTTGAGAAAAATCTTTCTAGAAACTCTCCTAAAATTGAATTTTCTTTTCAACATTCAAACAAAGGCTAGTTGATATGTGACATAAATATAAAAATAACTAAATTAGTGTGAAGTAGTATTGAGTGGGACTTTGTATCTATTTACTTTATTCTGTTATTTATTATTATTATTATTAAAATATAATATTTGGAATTTTGGGTAACTTCGTCTTTTGTATATTATATATAACATTTGGAATTTTGGGTAACTTCGTCTTTTGTATATTATAATGCTCAATAAAAGAAGAAAAATGCCTACTTTGTCAGTTTATGCTAAGTGTTCTATTCGAAATTCCTCAGTGGTATACCAATGCTACATAAGAATAATATAAATTACTTTTACATTAATATTTAAATTTCTAAATTAATAATTTGTACAATTGTCGGCTCTTATCATAATGGGCATAAATGGGCCTACCATCGTTATTACCTTACAAAATTTAACCATGTTGAACTATGTTCCATTTATGAGTGGAATGATTAGTATCTGATATCAAGGTACACTAAAGATTTAAATAAGTATGTCTTGGTCCAAAAACAGACTTCACAGTCAAGCTCGTCTTGATATAGTCGCGCGCTAGAATCACTTCAGCAGAGCAGCGTTACCCACCGCGCATGAGCTGAATAATCATCGGCAAGACACTTGCTGATCCGGCACACTCTTCTTTCCTCTTTCTCATTAAATGCAACTCTGATCGATAGGGACGAACCATTTAATCCTCCGATGGCTGAAAAGACCCTCAAGTGGCTTATCACACTCGCACAGCTTGCAGGCGGACCCCACAGATCATCATTACATGTATCCCTATAAATAATAAGACAATTTCCCACTTTAGAGGTAACTGTTACTCTAAGAATACACACTTATCATCATTCTCAGAGAGCTAACTTTAGCATCGGAGGGTCTTCGCCAGAAACGCTTCCGATCGGGGATTTGTTTTGTAGGTTCCGGAGACTTTGAGGATAACGGACTTCACTCAACGAATACCAGTATTGAATTGACTATCAAAATTTAGATAACAGACATGTAAGAAATTAAGTTATCCTACCATTCTACAAACAAATGTTATGATTAGCATACAAACAAAAACAATTTCAATATGGGAAAAGAAATTTTTTTTATTCAACAATCTCGAATAACTAACCCTAGTCACAGCATTACATTATTAATAGCAACTAGCTCCAACCAAGGCTTCATTAACTTAAAGTTGTTGTAAAAAATATATCGCTTCATCTTATAAAAGCACATACCTCGTTGCAAGAACCTTGCTCTCATCATCTTGGCCAAACAACCATGATTCAAATGAGAGATGTGAAAATTTAAAATATTGTTTTTCATCAGTTGGTATAATTCAATTGGTAAACCTCTTAAAGAGGAGACACTAGTGCAGAAATGGCTTTTAGGGATGGTTCTGTTGAGCTATTCCGTATGAACCGTCCTCATAAGCCTCGACGCCATTGGTCAGAACTAATACGCACGGTTTTGAACCGTCCGGAATACGAGTATTGCGGACGGTTCTCTTAAAAGAACCGTCCGCAATTGAGTACCATTTTTTTAAAATAATTTTCAGCTGTTTCCATTTCTGCCTCTGAACTGTAAAAATACGTAAAATGTACAGATATATGTTTCTCAAAACTCCATTACATTTCTCAAAATAAAAATGAAATAACAAATTCTAATCGATCACACAATTACATATATACTTTGATACATTTAGTCCTTAGCCTAACTTTCAAAATTAAAACAAACTAACTATTCAATAGATG
>CATIWQ010282819.1:0-15007 GCA_949673415.1 Euphorbia schlechtendalii | reverse complement strand
CTGAGGATTTAAGAAGAAAAGATAAAGAAATTTTATAAAAAGATGAAGAAATTTGGGATCCGAAAGTGTTTTTGGATCCGAGAAAAAGTTAGAAGAAAGTAATAAAAAACGTATTTAGTTTTTGTTCTGAAAGAGATGATTTTTCTCTTTGAATTTTCCGTCCCCATTTATCGAAAATGATCCTACTATTTATAGGAAAATCTCGAAAAAAAAAACCAAAAAAAGAAAGTTTTTCCGGCGAGGCCCCTCGCCGGAAAAAAGGCCTCGCAGAGCTCATCGCGAGGCTCGCTCACGCGTCCACGAGGGCATCATAGGACCCTCGCGGGAATCCCCATGAGGGTCGCCTAGGACCCTCGCGGGGAGGCCCCGTGAGGATCGCTAGGGACCCTCGCAGGAATCCTCACGAGGGTCGCCTAGGACCCTCGCGGGAATCCCCACGAGGGTCCTTGGCAACCCTCACGGGGATTTCCCTCGTGAGGATTCCTGCGAGGGTCCCTAGCGACCCTCGTGAGGATTCCCGCGAGGGTATCCTCACGAGGGTCACCTAGGACCCTCGCGGGGAGGCCCCGGAGGGTCACTAGGGACCCTCGCGGGAATCCCCGTGAGGGTCACCTAGGACCCTCGCGCGGAGGCCCCGCGAGGGTCGCTCAATACCCTCGCGGGAATCCCCGCGAGGGTCGCCTAGGACCCTCGCGGGCAAGCCCCGCGAGGGGCCCTTAGGACCCTCGCGGGGAGGCCCCGTGTGGGTTCCATACGACCTTCGTGAGTAGTCCCCGCGGGGGTCCCTTAGGACCCTCGCGGGGATTGCAGGCTGCCTCGCGCAGCTTTGCGCGAGGCTACCATTCACGAGGCTATCTCGGGCAGCCTCGCGCGAGGCTGCCTCCTCCCGAGGCAGCCTCCGTGCGGGATTTTTTTTTATTTATTTTTTTGTATTTTTTATTTAGTTAAATAATTTAAAACGTCTAAGGAGGATTCCCATATGAAGATCGTCGGATGGTCGAAAATTATGTGATTCGAGGATAAATTTCCCGAAAAGCCATCATCATTGAACGCGCGAGCTGGTACAAAATCCCGTGCTCACAGTAATATAGTTACCTATAAAGTAAGGCTAGTTGCAAAACGGTACAGTAAAAAAGAAGGCATTGACTATGATCAGATCTTTTCATCGGTAACCATGCCTAAGTCTATCAGGATACTCCTTACCATCACCACTCATTACGATTATGAGATTTGGTATATTGATGTGAAGATATCATTCTTTAACATAATCTAGATAGGGATGTGTTTATGAAACAACTCGAAGGTTTTTAATCAAAGGATGGCTCAAAGGTAAGCAAGTTGGACAAGTCCATTTATGGACTTAAGCAAGCATCAAGGAGTTGGAATATTAGGTTTGACGAGATAATCTAAGAAATTGGTTTTTTGTCAAACGCTAATGAACCCTGTGTATATAAGAAGGCTAGTGGGAGTGTGATCATTTTCCTTGTATTATATATCGATGATATATTATTAATAAGAAATGATATTCCTTTTCTTCAGACAGTTTAGTCATGGTTATCAAAGAAGTTCTCTATGAAAGACCTTGGAGAAGCATCTTTTATACTATTATTAAAATCTATCGAGATAGACTAGAAGGTTGCTAGGTCTTTCACAAAGTACATACATAGACAAGGTTTTGGCTAGATTTAACCTTGAGCAGTAACGAAAGGGTTATCTCCCAATGGCTCACGAGATTAACCTTTCTAAATTTGAGTGTCCAAGAACACAAGAGGAGAGAAAATGCATGAATGGAATACCCTATGTCTCAGTGATAGGTTCCATCATGTATGCCATGGTATGCACTTAGCTTGACATCTCACATGTGTTGAGCATCACGAGTAGATTTCAATCTGACCCAGGTGAGAAGCACTAGATGGTCGTGAAAACTATCCTTAAGTACTTACGTAAGACTAAGGATATGTTTTTAGTATATAGAGAAGGTGATCTCACTTAAAAGGGATACACTGATATGAGTTTTCAATCTGACAGGGATGATAATAAGTACTATTCAGGTTATGAATTTATGTTAAACAGAGGGGTAATTGTTTGGAAAAGTATCAAATAGGATACGACTGCCGATTCAACCACAAAATATGAGTACATAGCTACTTTAGAAGCGACTAACCAAGCTATCTGGCTTAAGGGATTTATTGGTGATCTCGGTGTGGTATCAAGTATTGTAAATCCAATAGCAGTCTATTGCGATAACAATGGGGCTATTGCTCAAGAAAAAGAACCACGGTCTCGTTATAAAAATGGACATGTTCTTAGAAAATACCATCTCATTTAGGAGATAGTAGCCAAGAAAGATATAAATTTAGAATACATCCTGACATATCAGAATCTAACGGATGGGCTAACCAAGCCATTAACTCAAGTTAGACATGACCAACATGTTAACGAGTATGGCATGAGGTACATAAGTAATAGGCTCTAGTGCAAGTGGGAGATTGTTAGACATGATGTATGTCCTAGAGATAATTAGGGTGATATATCTTTATTAGTTATAATGTATAAATAATTTTCTAATCTGTTTATTTATTTATCTCGCTTGTATCATATATGTATAGTATCAATATGTATATGCGCATGATGAGACAAAGTCCATGACTACTTTAGTGTAAAAGTGTGAGGATATAGTGGGAGCTATGTGGTGTGACAACTACACATAAGTGTTACTATGAATAGTCTAAATATCCCTAGTCATAGTTTCAATGGAATGGACAAACTAGCATGTGTAGGCTTACTCATTAGATTATATCCAAGTAGCCGATCTCATAAGCTGAAGGTGGTACCTTAAGTTAACACATGAATGTATTCAGGTAATACATTGGAGATTGCTATAAGATAGACACTCAGAAATAACTATATCCATGTGTTAGTGTCATGTCTTATTGTAGTAAAAGTACAAGTATCCTCAGACCTAAGATATTAGTTACCTTGTATAGGGGTTGCTATATTTTGGGTCATACTCAAACCTTGGTGATCAAAGATGATATAGGTGATTACGGGTATAGTGATGATCACATGTTGATAAGCCGAGTAGTCAAGATGAGATCCATCGCTCTTGATATAGTGATATAATGGAAGATGTACCTTAGGGCACCTTTTTGAAGTGACACACTCATAAACCTCTAAACAGAGTATAAGATTGATAGAATGGGTTTCTAGTCAATCTTGATACATAATGGCCGATTGGTGTTCTTCGTGAACAAGTATAATTCCAGGATAAATACGGCTATTACATGAGTTGACACTTAATCCGAGCTCAACAAATTGGATGTTTCCAAACTTGATTAAAGGAGTGTATTGTATTGGTTACTACTGTAGAACCGGAATAAGTCACAAGCACGTGACGTTCCAAGTATCGTGGGGATCATACGCCTTTGCTAGAAACCCCTTTATATAGTCTAGAGCTATAGAGTTCCATATCGGTCTGGAACACTAAGCCTAAAGGTTATCGGATGGAAAGCCAAGTTTAAATTAACCTCTAGCAGCACTATACTTTGGGATCCTATGAGGTCACACACTTTTGCTCTTTATCGGATTAAGTAACGAACCTGTAAACTAGGTCTATGCCTAAAATACCAGTTGTTGAATTCATTGGAAAAATTATTAATTGGTTGGACCAAATTAATAATTAAAGAGAATAAAGAGAAATAAAGAAAAATTGCATAGAGTGGAGCAAGAAAATTTTTCCCGTTATGAGTGGGCCCCAAACGAAAATGGGTTGTTCGAAGTGGGGGCCTGCGCGGTTACCCCGCGAACCGAAAAGCTCACGGGCCACTAGCTCGCGGGGTAAACCGCACGAACTAGTGTCTGCAAGCCCACAAGCGGTAAGCTAGAAGCCCATGCTTGCAGTAGCAAGGGAAGCCCGTAAGGGCTTGCCTTGTAAGGGCTCGCTAGTTAGCCGGCGTGTCATTGTGACCTGCGCGGCTTACCCGCTAAGATGGGATGGGAATATTCTCATCCCACCTAGTATTTGAGGGGTAGTCTAACACTCCCCCTTTTTCGCTATATATAGACTTCAAGCTCCTCATTATTCTATTCTTCAGCTTAGCTTTTCTCTCTGAGTTCGACATCTCTCTCTTCGATCGTTGTGCGAGATCCTCAATGAGTTTCTCCAAACAAATGAAGTATTCTTTTGAAGGCTCTTTCTAAACTGAGCCATCTTGGTTTATTTTTGGGCTGGTCTTCTACGGTCTAACCACTGTACTAACAGCTTCTTCCTCAACGAGGTTTTGGATGGTGAAGATCCATGTGGATTAATTGTAGAGGCTATCCTAGTTTGGAACCTCGTGCTAACAAAGTTCTACCGAATTTCTCTAAGGGAACCAAAGAAAGAGAAAGCACGCATCAACTGGTAATTTTCTAAACTTAGATGCTAGGTTTCTTTTATAAGCTTTATAAACCTAAAAGCATATATGGAACATTTTAACCTAGATTATATCAATCATGGCATGCTTAGGAGATCCATAGGTTAATTTTAAGTTTTGAAATTTCACCTTGCAACGTTTACATATTTAATTATTGCCTTGATTAACCAATAGAAGGTACTTTCTACAATTGGTCTACCCACTGTTAAAGGCGTCTTCGACTATTAAAGGAACGAAAACTAGTGGATTAAAGCTCGAAAAAGAATCCAAAGACTAGAGGAAGGCTAAGGGCTGAACATGGATAAAATCTTAGGTGTTCTTTATTTTTAACTATCTTTTATTACCACTACGCCATAGATGGCTTATCACAACCAGAATGACTAGTGTTGCATCGAAGTGTTGTGATTTTTGAAGGAAAAAAGGATTTTTTGAAACATATTTTAAAAAGTTTTGCTATAGATATTATTGTTGATCAAATACACTTTCATCACAACACTTTCAGTCTAAGCGTTGCAAAAAACACCATGAACAGTGAATAAATGACGGGCGAGAATTCTCTCGCTAAGTATTTGGACGAAATTTTTTTATTAAAAATTAATTAAAAAAATATATAAAGCACAATTCTCTCTCCTCTCATCTCCATCATTCGTAAATTCTATGGAAAAAATACTAAATATCTTCTAAGTTCATCAAATCGTTCTTCCACCTTTCATCAATCGTTTTCAAACTTGAAACCCATAATCTCCCAATTACGTGATTTCATCTGTTTTATGAAAAGTTGAACTATTTTTCTTCTCAATTTGTTTCGAGACGTAGGCTGCTGGTGGATTAGAAAAATTGGGTAAGTCTTCTTCCAAATTTGATCAATCCTTTTCAAAATTGAAACCCACAATCCCTTAGTTATTGATTTTGTCTCTTTTGTGAAAATTTGTAGGATTTTTCTTCTCAATTTCTACCGAGACCTAGCTGCTAGTAGATTATAAATTATCGGGTAAGTCCAAATCCGTATGAATTTGTTATTGAAGTTTTGTTCAATGGTTTCACATGCCCTAATATACACTAAAAATCAACTTTGTTTTGTTTGATACTTAGGGTTCACTCATTTGGCATCAATACATAGAACGGGGAAGAAGAGTTTATAGGTTTGGTTTCTTCTGGGCTTCTTATGGTATTAAATACTTTCAGTTATTAATTTTTGAAATCTAGAGTTACAAGTATGTAATTGATTATTTAATGCTTGGTCTATTCCTATTTTGTTCTTAAAGCCAGTTATGGTTTAGAAATTAGAAATGGGACTCCTTAGGGATGGGGATTTATGCATTTGTACCATGATCATATGTAACTTTCTTTGTTCAAAAATTGTGTAAGCAAAAATCGGTATTCTTGAAATCATGTTGTTGTTTAACTTAAAGTAGATGTTTAGTTCGAGTGCGGCCTAAAATTAGATATAGTTTATGTAAATAGTTGCTACTCAATTTTATTTGTTTCATTGCAATCAGTGAATAGAATCTGAAACTTTAATCTAGAACTTGATACTGAGTATGAGCTAGTTTTGCTTCAGTTCTTTACAATTTTTGTGGGTAATTGGTTACAATTTTTTTAGTTACAACTTTGATCTTTTATAGTGATGTTCTTTTTCTGGTAATTGGTTATTTATATAATTTGGCTGGTTTAACAAAATTTATTATATTTTGAATAATAAAATGAGACATATCAGTGCAATTTTACTTGATGTTAACTGCTGTTCAAATATCGCTATTCCTATTTCAAATATTCAAGTAAACTGCAGTTCTATTTAGTATAGGGATTGCTCTTGCTTTTTTTGTTTACTTAATAAGGATATACATAATATATGTTATTTAGTAACATTGTAGATAAATAATATGTGATGTGTAGGCAGACTCTAAGATAGCATCATTCTTCAAGTTATAGCAATGGCTAGTGAAGGGAAAAAATGGATTCAATGTCTGTGTTCTAGTGATCAATATATCACCGGGGTGAATGCCTTTTTTGAAAATGCATTTGAAACTTTTATCGAAGTAACCCAAATGAGGTGTCCTTGCAAATACTACCGTATTAAAAAACAACATTATCGTGATGTGATCTTTGATCATCTCATCTGCAATGGACCTTCTCTAACTTAGTTCAATTCATTTACTATATTTCAATCATAGTTAAGGAAATAATACAAATGAGTGCGACATGTCAACACTGTTCCGAGATGACTTACAAACGATGTTGCGATCAACTTATCGAGATGCTGTCAACTGTGATGGGAAGAATGAAGTGCAAAATGAAGGGCAGAATGAAGGAGCTAATGCATATGAATGAAAATTTTATTGGTTTGTTAAAGAGGTAAAATAGCCCTTATATCCCAGCTACATCAATGTTTCTACTCTTTTAATCATGCGAAGAATACCATCAAGGATTTAGGTTTTGACTACCAAAAGCTAGATGCATGTCTTAATGATTGCTTATTGTATTGGGGTATCAATGAAAGTGAGAAAGTTTGTAAAATTTGTTGATTATCTAGGTAGAAAGTGGTGAAAAATAACGATGTTGTTATTAATGAATCCGAAGGACTGATTCCACATATTCCAACTAAGGTGATGAGGTATTTTCCACTAAAACAAAGATTGCAAAGGATGTTTTTGTCCAAAGACTTCGCTCAACTTATGACATGGCATGCCGAAGAATGAAATAAAGATGGCATGCTAAGACATCTAGCTGATGGCGAGCATGGAAGGCTATGGATGACAACTATCCCTTCTTTTCTTTAGAAAAATGAAATGTCAGATTGGGATTAGTGTCTGATGGCTTCAATCTTTATTGCACAACAAGTACAACTCATAGCACATTTCCTATTATTTTGGTCCATTATAATTTACCACCTTAGCTGAGTATGAGAGTAGAGAATCTTATTCTTTCAACACTTATACCTAGTCTAGAATCTCCCAGGAACAACATTGATGTCTATATGTAGTCTTTAATCATTGAGTTGAAAGATTTGTGGGATGTTGGCTTACAAACATGTGATGTTAAGACTGATGAGACCTTTACATTATGTGCAAGTGTATTATGGATCATTAGTGATTTTCTTGGATTAGCGATTTTATCGGGGTATAGTACAAAAGGTTTCCTAGCTTTCCCACCATGTAATTATGAGACCACTTCAATGCATTTGAAAAGTAGTAAGAAAATGTGTTACATGGGTCATAGGAAATTTCTTGATGAATCACACAAGTATAGGTTTGACAAGAGAAGATTTGATGGAAAAATTGAAATGGGAAAGGCTCCTACACCTTTAAGTGGAACTGACATTGAATTTTTGCTAGTTGATTATGAGAATGAGTTTGGGAAGAAAAAGAGAAAGCAAAAGGCTAGTGATGATTCACCTTGGAGGAAAAAGTCTACATTTTTTGAACTACCTTATTGGAAATATAATTTGCTTAGACATAACTTGGATGTCATGCATATAGAGAAGAATGTTTTGACAATATAGTAGGCACTTTACTAAATATTAGTTGTAAGATAAAAGACCACTTAAAGGTTCATCAAGTTTTGGAAGATTTGGGCATTCGAAAAGAGTTGCACCCTTATCCAGCAACTGCTGACACATGTCCTCCTGAGTATCTAGCAACCATCTTTAACAAGATAAATTACTAGAAAGACATATTATGTTCTGTTTTGAGCAATGTCAAAGTTCCATACGAGTATGCGTCTAATATTAGTCGGTGTGTTAACATGAAAGAGAGGAAACTGTCGGGGATATAAGAGTCATGATGCTCATTACATGCTCTAATATTTGCTGCAAGTTTGTGTGTTAAAATCGTTGAAAGCTGAAGTTTTATTACCTTTGATTAGATTGGGTTCTTTCTATAGAGGTATATGCTAAAAAGTTGTGGATTTGGGAGACATTGCAAAATGCAAGAAGAAATTGCAAAAATACTTTTGAGTTTGAGGCCACATACCCACCTTCATTCTTTGATGTAATGATTCACTTGCAAATCCATCTTTGTAAAGAACTTGAACTTGGTGATCCAGTGCATACTCGTTGGATGTTTCCTATTAAGCAATATTTAAGCAAACTGAAATCATACGTTCAGAATCGGAGTAAACTAGAAGCATCCATAGTTGAAGGGTATTTGGTTGAAGAAAGTTTGATGTTTTGTTCAAGATTTTTTTGTGGAAATGAAAACTTGAAGGCATCTTCTATGTTCAAAAGATCAAATAGTCCTAGTGAGGGGTATGCTTTAGGGACAAGGAGAAACAAAGATGGGGGAAAAATACATGTGGATGATGATGCATTTGACAAAGCTCATCGGTACATCTTATTCAATTCCGAGAATAAGGAAACAAATGCACTGATAGAGAAAGAAATTATAACTCCATTTTATTCACATATAAAAATGTTAGTAAATTAGTATGTCTTATTCTATTACTCTATTCACATTTGTAGAGAACATCAAATATTGATAGATAATCAAGTCCAATCTAGGAAGTACAAAAGAGAAACAGAACACTATATAGAATTCCATCAATGGCTTGACTCGTTCAATTTTGCAATTTGGTTATGCAGTGAATGGATACAGATTCTACACAAAACAAAGAGATGCTAAGTGCATGACCCAAAACAATAGGAATCCTTTATTCAACCTTAACGACTAGTTTTTCTAGTTCGAAAGATGAAAATATGATAGTTGTGAATGTCGACTACTATAGAGCAATAGAAGAAATTATTGAACTTGACTATTGGGTTGTGCATGGTGTTGTTTTGTTAAGGTGTTGTTGGTACCAACAAGAAAATTATCGATTTTGTTGGACTCGGGTGAACTTAACAAGTTGTGCTAAAAAAATGATGCTTTTATCAAGGCTTCGAAAGTTCAACAAGTATTTTATGTTGTTGATCAAATTGAAAGAGGCATGCATTATGTGGTGATGAAAAATGAAATGGAGTGTTGTAATGAAGTGCAACAAACAGATTATGGGCCTGATATTTGATACATTATTAATCGATACTATTATACATGTTATGTTTGCAAATAGCTTCAATAATATTTTAGGTATAATAAATATATGTGAACTTTTACTCTTTGTTCTGATTTGGGATTATATATTGGTTTACTGTTATTATTTTGGATTTTCTTGCTTTCCTTGATTTTTTAGATATCTTCCTTGATTTGTTACCTTGATTCTACATTGCTGTTATACAAATATTAGTCATTAATTTTCAAATTTTGATAAATCTCGCATATTTTAATTTTGTTGTTATTGTTTGACATAGGTACTCATACCAACACGATGTGGATTACCTTTTACTACTAGGGCAAATTCCACAACAAGGCTTATGTAGGAATGAAAAAAGACAAAATCGATTCGGTCATCGATCAAGACTGATTTGGACTTTGTTAGTTAGCATAGTACATCAAAGGGGATCTTGGTTTTATTGAAATAGGAGGAGTTTACGTAAGAGGCCTGTCTGGTAGTTGGAAAATTTATGGGAGCTAGTGATAAGAGCGTTGTTGATTACATTTCAAGGTTTGAAGGTTGAGGAATTGTGGAATTCTACATTGACAATGTTGTTGATTAATCTGTACAACCATTGCTAAAATTATAGCCGCATCTAGAGATGAGACCGAGACCAAACTTTTTTGAAGGTAATAACTTTTTTATTCAATGGTCATCTTTACAGCCATTACCAAAATTTCATCTTTCGTTTTCTATGGTCATATGTCTAAAACCTTGTATGCCTTTGCTGATTTCATATATGTTTATAGTAAAGCTGTATATTTTCATGTTTTATTATCTTTCAAAAGGGGCATTTAGTATTTTCCTCTCTAGGTTCTTGTGCACACTTGCATCTGCTTGCTTTCCATTGTAGGAAACTATAAAATTAATGTTGAATTAAAAGATTAGCCTTTCTCCTATGCTTTGAGGAATTTTAAGAGAGGAATTCATTGGAGTTTTCCTTAAATGTTCTTGTTGAATAGAATGTGAAGCTTAAAGCTATATCACCGTCTTTTCTTGGCAATCCCTTCTAATTCACTATTTAAGATAGAGTTTAAAACTAGGACTTAATAAATGTGTAACACATATAATTTTGTGTTGATAGCTGAAATTTAAACTCAAAGCTGGCCAAGTTAAACAGAATATTGATGTGTGTTGCCCCATTAATTAAGTCCTAGTTTTACACTCTCTCTTAAATAGTGAATTAGAGGGGAATGCCAAGAAAAGACAGTGATATAGCTTTAAGCTTCATTATATGTGCAACGGGAACATTCAATAAGAAAAACTCTAATGAATTCCTCTCTTAAAATTCTTGAAAGCATAGAAGAAAGGCTAATCTTTTAATTCAACAATAACTTTATAGTTGCTTAAAATGAAAAGAAATCAGATGCAAGTGAGCACAATAACCTAGAAAGGAAAATACTAAATGCTCATTTTGAGAGATAACAAAACATGAAAATATACAGCTTTACTATGGACATATATGAAATCAGCAAATACATACAAGGTTTTCCTTCAATAATGTACTATGCCAACTCAAGGTTTGAGGGCAAAGTTTTCCATCAATAATACTATGCCAACTCACAAAGTCCAAATTAGTCTGGATCAATGACCGAATCGATTTCATCTTTTTTCCCTCTTACATAAGCCTTGCTGTGGAATCTTCCTTGGTGGTAATAGGTAATCCACATCTTGTTGGTATGAGTACATATGTCAAACAATAACAACAAAATTAAAATTTGCAAGATTTACCTAAATATGAAAAATAAGGATTAATAATTGTATAATATCAAGTAAGAATCAAGGCAACAAATCATTAAAGATATTTAAACATCAAGGAAACCAAGAAAGTCCAAAATAATAACAACAAACCAAGATTTATTCCCAAATCAGAATAAAGAGTAAAAGTTCAATATATTTTATTATACCTGAAATATGATTGAAGCTATATACAAACATAATATGTACAATAATGTCAATAATTAATGTATCAAATATCAGGTCCATAATCTTTTTGTTGCATTTCATTACGATACTCCATCTCATTTTTCTTCACCACATAATGCACGCCTTTTTCAATTGGATTAGCAACATAAAATACTAGTTGAACTTGCGAAGCCATGACAAAAGGATCATTTTTTGGTACAACAGGTTGAAGTTCACCCGAGTCAAACCAAATCGACACTTTTCTTACTGGTACGCGCAACACCTTAACAAAACAACACCATGCACGCCCCAATAGTCAAGTTCAATAATTTCTTCTATTGCTCCATAGTAGTAGACATTCGCAACTATCAGATTTTTATCTTTGAAATTGGAAAAACTAGTCGTCAAGGCTGAATAAAAGACTCCACTATTTTGGATCATACACTTAGCATCTCATTGCATTGTGTTGAATCTGTATCCATTCACCGTATAGCAACTAAATCGCAAAATTGACCGATTGGGACACTTAGCCAATGATGCCAGTTCTAGTGAAGGGTTATCCATTTTATTTACTTTTTCCTCAAGCCATTGATGGAATTTTGTAGAGTGTTCTCTTTCTCTTTTATACTTCCTAGAATGGACTTGATTGTCTATCAATATTCGATGTTTCCTACAAATGTGAATAGAGTAACGGAATAAGACATACTAATTTACTAACATTTTTATATGTTAATAAGAAATGGTGTAATAATTTCTTACTTGATTAATGCCTCTATTTTCTTATTCTCGGAATTGAATAAGATGTATCGATGTGCTTTGTCAAATGCATCATCATCTAAATGTATTTTCCCCATCTTTGTTTCTCGGTATCCTTAAAGCATACCCCTCACTAGGACTATTAGATCTTTCGAACATAAAAGATGCCTTCAAGTTTTCATAGTTTAGTCTTTTGGTTGAAGTAAATAAAAGCTAAGTACAAGTGCTGATGCAGATGTAGTCACTTCTCTAATTAATTTAATTTGAATTGGGTGGGGCACTTGCCTTTTTATAATTTTATTTTCTTAATTTCTCATTTTGGTTCTTTTGTTAGTAATGATTACATGTGATGATGCAGTCATTTATACAGGGAAGAGGAATTTACTTAGCTAAAATGAACTGCTAAATATTGTTTACCTAAGGAATGGCAATAACCCTTTTAAGCAAAGCCACTTATAAATATGCTAAAACTAGAAATTTAAGATATGATTATCTCAGCATTAGCAGAATTAAAGCTTGAGTTCTACTTGGCTATTTATTAGTAAAAATAGATTGGGTAGTAGCTGGTTTAATTTTTATAAGTGTTTTGTTCTTACAGTGGGTGTGAAAGTTACTGGGATGAAGCGTAAGAAGTATGTGACCATAGCAACAGTGAAAACAACTGGAGAAGTATGAATTAAGGAAACAAGAGAGAGGAGAATTGTTGAAAATAAGGAGCGATTTGCTTCTCTTCAATTGAAAAAGTTGGCTTATGATTTGAGTGCTCCCAGAGGGAAAACTACCCAAGACGATGTCCAGAATGAAGAGGGTAGTGATTATTACAATCTGACTAATGAAGAGGGACAAGAAATTGAAAAATATGATAATCATGCAAAAGTCTATGCTTTGTGTTTATTTTTTCAAAATTTGCATATTTTGTACTTGTATAAAGGTATATGTTATATGTAGGAAAGGGAGAGGTTCTATAAAGAGCATGTCATAAGTCGGCACACTACCCGATCGCACTTAAGTTTTTCAAATGCTCCGGTTATGGTGGAGAAAAAATAGGTAATTAACTTGTTATGACAGTTTACCTTCATTAGTTATGGTTTCACAAGTTTTACTTCATGAATGACTTGTTATCTTTTTTTAAGTCTTACTTACAACATGTAGTCTTATTTTATGATTTAGGCAAGTAAAGAGAAGTCTGCAATGATAAATAACAATGTTGTTAAGAAAGCGGCCACAAAGGTTTTATTTTCTAATTTTGTATAATTGAAACTGAAACTTATAAAATTTAGTATGCCATGTCAAATTTTAGAATCAGTCTTTTATTGTATCAGTTGCTTTTTTGGCTTCATTCTTTGATTTTTTTAATTTTTTCCAATGCAAGGTGACTGGTGCTAAAAAAATCCCAGCACGTAGTCCGTCTCGAAATACAAGGTCATAGAGATGAAAGATTTCAGAATTGGTAATATATGAAATCAAAGTTACTGGTAAATTTTTATATATTTGTGCTGATTGGTTAATATTTTTGCTAATTGATTAATCAAAATGTTTGCAAGGAGAATCATGAGGACACATCCCAACCAATACCTAATATTGCTCAGACTCCAGAGTCTATCATTCCAAAGTGTGTTGTACCAGTTATCAATTCAGAGTCTACTGAACCAATACAGCCGCAAAGGAAGCTTGGAAATATGTCTGCATATTTAGCTTTACAAGAACAATAGAAGAAGGGAAAAGAAGTTACCAATCAGCCCCAACCTAAATCTCAACGTGAATCCCAAGGAAATTCTGTGAGGATATGTGAAGGTTAGTATATGTTCTTTAGAGTTTTATTTTGAATTATATGTTATATATATGGATCTGAAACTTATAAATATATAAGGCGAAGTACGATATCGATGAACGATAAAAAAAAGGGTAATGAAAGTGATACATGGTGCTTGGATGGTGAACAAGTCTCATATCAAGGAATAACATGTTACTACTTATGATAATGACAAGGATAGGATGAAGAATAGGCTTGACGGCATTACAATTGATGAGTTCGAGGATTGCCTTAAATATTAGAATGATCTAAAAGTTAAGTTACACTTCAATAACTTAAAATCTATATTCCCTATGAAGTTCCAGTTTCAATTTATAAGCTATGCCACCATCGAAGGCCTAAGTTGAAAAAAATGTTGCGAATCAGAGGAAGAATGTTAATCCACATATTGTGGGCTCAACGAGTTTTTCTTAAGTCAACCAACAATTGGTATGTATATTATTGTTACTTCTAATTGATTTAGAGACATGTTTATTAAGCTAATTTCATTTTTGCTAGAAACCGTAATACGAAGGGAAAGAACCTTCGAAGGCTGAGATGTTTATTGTGACCCATAAATGCAAACAAGGCCAAAATTACAAGTCAGCATCCAATGCAAATAATAGTAAAATTGTACGTCCATGTTGTTGCTACAACTTTGAGCTATAGTATTTATAATTTGTTTCTCAATTAAGGGGCTATAGGATTTGTTTATGGTTTGTTTTTTATTTATGTATTGGAACTCGAATGGATGCTGATTTTCAACAACTTCTAGTAAATTGGGAAAGAAGGGGAAAGAAAGTTACAACTCTTTTATGTATTATATCAAATAAGAAAATGATTCGATTTACAATCTTGTTCTTACACATTACTAAGTAGCATAGTGAATCTTACAAAAATTTGGCAAAAATTATTGAAATTTATGAAAAGGAATTAAACTATAAGATAGATATATGTATATATATGTATATGTATATATATATATATATATATATATATATATATACACACACACACACACATGTATGTATGTATGTATGTATATAAATATATGTATGTACACACACACACACACACACACACACACATATATATATATATACACATACAT
>CATIWQ010282755.1:0-22212 GCA_949673415.1 Euphorbia schlechtendalii | reverse complement strand
AACGGAAAATACGCCTGGATCTTCGGTAGGCTAAGGAGTGATGCATGATGTAAGACGGAGTGCCCTACCAGGAACCTTCGACAGTATGATTTCTGAAGAGAGAGGAGGGTGAGTGTGTTTTAGAGAGATGAAGAATATGAGAAGTGAAAAAAAATAAAGGAAGTGGAGCTTTATATATAAAGGAAATAAATGGGCCCCGCCTATTTATTTATTAATTTTCAACGACAGCTTCCTAACATTACGAAACGATACACGGGACATCCCCAATATTCCTTAAACTCATTTAATTCAGTTATTCCTTAATGTTTTAATTTTTGATTGAAGGGGCAAAAATTTTTGCTCTGCATAAACTCAATCAAATAATTAAAACATTCATCGTAAAATATATTAACATTATTTTCTTTCTTATTTGTTACAGGAAACAAGCCAACATCTTAAGGAAATTCAAAACATAACCGAAGAAGGAAACGGTTATCTCGACGGTTGAAGAAAGAAATGGCCTCCTTTATCAACCGAAGAATGAAACGGTTACCACTAATGGGACGCCGAAGAAAGAAACGGTCGTCCCATACAAAAGGGGCATCAAGCATCAAGAGGATTCCGAAGAAAGAAACGGACAACCTTATCACCAATTGCACCGGAAATAAACCAACATCTTAAGGAAATTCAAAACATAACCGAAGAAGGAAACGGTTATCTTGTCGGTTGAAGAAAGAAACGGCCTCCTTTATCAACCGAAGAATGAAACGGTTACCACTAATAGGACACCGCAGAAAGAAACGGTCGTCCCATACAAAAGGGGCATCTAGCACCAAGAGGATTCCGAAGAAAGAAACGGACAACCTTATGAAGACACAGCGCCAGAAAGGAAGGCTAATTTTATCATTTGAGAACAGGAAATCACCAACCACACCGATCAGGTATTCTCTCTATCCCTCCGCTCTTTTCGTGTGATAACATTGGCTATACAACCAACAATTATCACACGAGGGGCAGCTGTGAGCACGGGATTTTGTACCAGCTCGCGTGTTCGATGATGACAGCTTTTACGGGATTTTATCCTTAAATCACACATTTTCGAGTATCCTGACGTATCTGAATTGGAATCCTCTCGTCTCAAAATTATTTAATTTAGAAATTAATTAATTTAGAAATTAATAAAAAATAAAATAAAATAAAATAAGAAAACAAAAAAATGAAGGAGACGTAATCCCGATAGCGGGCAGCCTCGCGCACATGTGAGGGAGCCACGCTGGCAAGCGACGCAGCCTCGCGCGCGCACGAGGGAGCCTCGCGAAAACCCGAGGGAGCCTCGCGCGCACGTGAGGGAGCCTCGTGGAAACGCAAGGGAACCTCGCGTGGCCTCCCCACGAGGGTCTTAAGCGGGTCTCCCCGCGAGGGTCTTAAGCGACCCTCGTGGGGCCTGCCCGCGAGGTTCCTATGGAACCCTCGCAGGAAGGCTCGCGGGGCATTCCCGTGAGGGTCCTATGGATCCCTCGCGGGGCCTCCCTGCGAGGGTCCTAAGTGACCCTCGCGGGGCCTGCTCGCGAGGTTCCTAAGGAACCCTCGCGGGAACTCCGCGTGAGGGTCCTAATAGACCCTCGCGGTGCGCACGTGAGGTAGCCTCGCGCGGAGGCAGCCTGGCGGACTCGCGAGCAAGCTTCACGCGCGAGGCCTCGCAAAGAGTTTCAAAAATTATCAGATAAAAATAATATTACATTAGAACGACATTTGCTCCCGAGAATTGAAACGAACAATTTTTTGGATTTTTTTACTACAACTTTTTTTACCTAAACTCAAAGGACGAGGAGGATTTCTAAACGACTGATCGGATTCTTCGACGTGGATTCGTTAAGTAACGGTAAGCCTTTGAGTTCCTAGAACTGCAATTCCGTGTTTTCAGTGTTTAATTTCTTCTTCTGAACTCTCCTGTGAACCTAGGATTTTCATCTTTTATTTTATTTTAACTGTTGTAATTCTTCTTTCTTTATCATAAGAAGATGTATGTTAGAACACCTCCACAAAGGGAATAAAACATATTCCCAGATACCAGACCACATTTTTTACCATGCGAGCAATTTCATTAATTAAAATGAGCAACCAATGTGCTAATGAAACAAACAGTTTTATTTAAATAAACAATATCGTGATTGATTTTTCTTAAGGCCACGCGGGCCTCGCCAAATCCAAAATCAAACATACATGTTATACCCTGTACTAACCTTTGTGGATGCAGGTATATTAGGATTAGATGTATGTTTAGGATTTTATTTTCCTTCGGGTATCGCAATTTCATTTTTTTCGGGAAATGTAATTAATAGGTTAGCGGGCGGTTGCATCCCCTGATTTTTGAAGCCTTGTAATTTTATTTTCCGCATTTACTTTCTGTATTTACTTACAGTTTCATGGATGGTTTATTTTTCCGCTTTATGGATGGTTTATATTTCGTAATATGTGAATAATGCATTTAACTCCAAAAATGACCTAAGTGCGAATATGCACAATTAAAAGAAAACGGTTTTCTATAGATGTAATTTAATGTGATCCAATAAGAAATAAGCAACTTATCCTCGGACCTGAATCTCTGTGTCTTGGTGGGCCGTCCCCTGGACATTAATCCTCGTAGGACTCTAATTCCTGGAAAGAGCTAATCCAGGTGGCGACTCCACACTAAGTGACGGTGGATTCGGGTTCGAATCGATCTTAAACGTTTTCGCCTTTTTCTCTTTTTTAACCTTTTTCCCGGGTCCCTGACCCGGTGCTTTTCTCCTCTTCTTTTTCAAAAAACCCCGGTGGACCGCGCCTATGAATCCCGCGTGCTCTGGGCCCACCGCTCCGTGTCGCTTGCTCACACCTTCCTAGAACTATTCATAGTCTTTTCTAAAATTCTCTTTATCTCCCTATTGGAGACCTTGGCCTATCCACTTGTTTGAGGGTGGTAGGGGGTTGCAACTCTATGTGTGACTCTAAATTTAGTCAATAGCTTTTGAAATTGAGCATTACAAAAATGTGTACCTTGATCACTTATAATAGTGCAAGGATAACCAAACCTTGTGAAGATCTTCTTCAAAAACTTGACCACCACCTTAGCATCATTTGATGGGCTTGCAATTGGTTCCACCCATTTGCTCACATAGTCTACGGCCAAGAGAATGTACCTATTTCCAGAAGAACTAGGAAAAGGACCATAAAGTCTATACCCCACACATCAAATATTTCACAAACAGCAACATTATGTAAAGGCATAGAGTTCTTGGCAGAAATATTCCCTACTCTTTGACATTCATTACACTGTGACACAAATTGGTGAGCATCTTTAAAACTGGTAGGCCAATAGAAACCACACTCTAAGACCTTGGTAGTAGTTCTTGTGGCTCTAAAGTGACCTCTTGCCTCAGCTGAATGGCACATTTGCAAGATCTTGTTGGTTTCCTCTTCTGCTATACATCTTCTTATAATCTGGTCTGCACACAACTTTAACAAGAAGGGTTCCTCCTAGAAATAGTATTTGACATTAGCAAAGAATTTCTTCTTTTGAGCATATGTCAAACACTTTGGGGTTATATTACATGCAAGATAATTAGCAATGTCAGCATACCAAGGGGTAGAATTTACTAAGTAAAGCCTTTCATCAGGGAAGGTTTCTATGATGATTTTCTGAAGATCGAGGTCTTCTCCTAGAATTCTGGAAAGATGGTCAGCAGCAACATTTTCACATGCTTTCTTGTCCTTAATTTCAAGGTTAAACTCTTGTAAAAGGAGTAGCCATCGAATCATCCTAGGCTTTGCATCCTTCTTTGCAAACATATACTTCAAGACCACATGATCAATGAAGACTATGACCTTGGAGAGCACAAGGTAAGATTTGAACTTATCAAAGGCATATACTACTGCCAACAATTCCTTTTCAATGGTTGTATAGTTCTGTTGAGCATCATTCAAGGTCTTGCTGGCATAGTAGATTGGATTGAAGTGCTTATCCTCCCTTTATCCCAAGACTGTGCCAATACAAGCATCATTGGCATCACACATGAGCTCAAAGGGCTTTGTCTAATCAGGGGAAATGAGAATAGGAGAGTTCACTAGCCTACCTTTGAGTTCCATGAAAGCCTTCATGCAATCTTCTCCAAATTTGAATTCCACATCCTTATGAAGAAAGGCTGTCAAGGGTTGGTAATTTTTAAGAAGTCCTTTATGAATCTCCTATAGAAACAAGAATGGCCTAGAAAACCTCTCACTTCCTTCACTAAAGTTGGTGGAGTGAGATTTTGAATGATATCTTTCTTGGCTTTGTCCACTTCCAAGCCCTTCTCTAAAACTTTATGCCCAAGCACAATCCCTTCAGTTACCATGAAATGACATTTTTCCCAATTGAGAACCAAATTGGTTTCAATACACCTGATCAAGACCTCCTCCAGATTTCAAAGACAGTTATCGAAGGTCTTTCCATAAACAGAAAAGTCATCCATGAAGATCTCCACAGTCCTTTCCAAAGGGCATTCATCTATAGGCCAAAGTTCTATAAGTGCAGGTGAAGGTGGTTTTCTCTTGGTCATTAGGATGAATGGCTATTTGATTATAGCTAGAATACCCATATAGAAAGTAATAGAACTTGTATCCAGCAAGTCTTTCTAGCATTTGGTCAATGAAGGGCAAGGGAAAGTGATCCTTTTTAGTGGCATCATTTAGCTTCCAATAATCAATACAAACCCTCCAACCTGTGACAGTCCCAGTTGGTACAAGGTCTCCTTTCTCACTTTGCACAACAATCATCCCTCCCTTTTTAGGTGCAACTTGAACTAGACTTATCCAAATACTATATGATATGGGGTAAATAATTCCAGCATCAAGCAACTTGATTACCTCTTTCTTGGCAACTTGATTACCTCCTTCTTGACAACTTCCTTCATGTTAGGATTTAGCCTTCTTTGGGGTTTGACAGAGGGCTTGTGATCCACTTCCATCAAAATTTTATGTACACAAATAGAAGGGCTAATTCCTTTGATGTTAGAAATTTTCCAAGTAAGGGCTTCTTTGTTGGCTTTCAAAATATCAAGGAGGTTTTGTTTTTATTTGGGTGAAAGTTTTGAAGAAATTATAACAGGAAGGTCTTGTGGTGGGTTTAGGAAAGCATATTCAAGGTGATCAGGTAGAGGCATAAGATCAAGGGCTTATTGAATGTCTTTAGGGTTTGGGTTCAGGAAGGTTTTCAAGGGTTCAATGTTAACCTTTGCGCCAACAGTAGCTTGGCAGCCTGTCTTTGCTTGCACTTGCTTCTCCAAGATTTCATCTTCATTATCAAGGTCTTATAAATTTAGTTCCTGCAAAAAGTAAGGATTTACAAAGGCATCAGTGGTATCCATGAAATAGCATTGGTCATCAGAGGAAGTTGGTAACTTTAAAGCTTCATTCATTTTAAACACAACTTCGTCATCATGAATTTTCAAAATTAACTTACCATTTGTCACATCTATTAAAGCCCTTCCAGTAGCCAAGAAAGGTCTTCCTAAAATGAAGGGAACATGCATATCTTCATCCATATCTATAACAATAAAGTCTACTGGAAGAATAAACTTGCCTACTTTCACTAGGATATCTTCTACCATTCCTCTAGAATATCTAATGGTTCTATCCTCAAGTTGAATTGAAACCTTAGTAGGTTGGGGGTATCCTAAACCTAATTTCTTATAGAGATAGTATGGCATCAGATTAATACTAGCTCCTAAGTCACACAAAGCATTTTCAATATTAAGATTTCCAATAGAACAAGGGATAGAAAAACTCCCTAGATCCTTGAGTTTGGTAGGCATAGGCCTTGTACTTTGCAGAATAGAAGAGCAATCTCTATTGAGTTGAACCATAACCACATTTTCCAACTTTGTTTTGTTAGACAAGAGCTCCTTTAAGAATTTGACATACATGGGCATCTGAGCGAGGGCTTCTGCAAAAGGTATGTTGATGTGTAGCTTCTTGAAGACCCCCAGGAACTTATCAAAGTGCTTGACCATGTCATGTTGCTTTGCTCTCTATGGAAAAGGGATCTTTTGGTACTTGGAGACCTCCTTGGGTTCTGATTCTAAGGTCTTGTCTTTGCCTTTCGAGTTCTCCTGCTTGTCTGCCTCTGTCGAGGTCTTCTCCTCTTCCTGTGATTGTAAGGTCTTGTCCTGCTTTGTTAAATCAACCTCCTCTCCAACTTTCTCTGCATTTCTGCCAACATCAGTTGTCATTAAGTTAGTAAAATTCATAATCTTACGACTCCTTAGAGATATGGCTTTGCATTCCTCCTTGGGGTTGGTCTCTGTATTGCTAGGAAGAGTTCCCTTCCCTTTTGGCATGATAACTTGTGTAAATTAGTGGATTTGGGTCTCCAAACTCTTCATATGAGCTTATTTATCTTCATATACTGAGTCATCATCTCCCTCATCTCGTCTAATTTTGACCTTTTGGGTTGTTGGGAAGATCTTCCTGCATGGTTGTTGTGATGTTGATTGTGTTGTTGAAATTGATGATGACCTTGCTGAGGTTGTTGGAAATTACTAGGTTGTTGAAAAGGTGATTGTTGAGGTGGTTGAAATGTAGACTGATTTTGTTGGTATCGAGGTTTCCAAGAAAAATTAGGATGGTTTCTCCACCCAGGATTATATGTATTGGAAAAGGGGTTTCCACCTCTTTGGTTTCCTTGCAAATAATCACATTGCTCTTGGTTAAGCACCATGTCACAATCTTCAGTTCTATTGTTTGCTTCCACAAATCTCACAACAACTCGGTTGAGGGCTTGTAATGGCAGAGACATTCTTCTTTGTTAACAAGGTTAAGAGTTTGTTAAACTTCCCTGAGAGCTTAGTGACAGCCTCTGACTCAGCCTTTTGAGGTCTTTCTTCATGGGAAGAATGCCACTTGGATAATGTGTTAACTATCTTCTCAATCATCTCAAAGATCTCCTCGGGAGGGTAATCTTTGAGGTCTCCATTTACCATAGATTCAATTTTGCTTTTGTTGATGTTGGAAAGTCTATTATAAAAATTTTGGACTTGAATCCAAACAGGAATGCCATGGTTGGGCACTTTCCTTAGCATCTCCTTGTATCTCTCCCAAGCTTCTGACATTGATTCTCTAAGGAGCTCTACAAATCTGGTGATCTTATTTCTCAGCTTCAAGGATTACATTGGTGGGAAATATTTAGTCAGGAAGGCCTTTGCCATGTCATTTCAGTTTGTGAATGAGTCTGGCTGCAAGGTCTTCAACCATTATTTAGCCTTATCTCTCAAAGAGGAGGGAAAAAGTTTAAGCTTTATAGCATCATCCAAAACATTCATATTGGTTTTGAAAGTGTTGCACATGGCTACAAAGTCTTGGATGTGAGCATTTAGATCTTCTAGTGGAAGTCCTCCAAAATTGAACAAAGGCTTGTAGCATGTGAACCATATAGCCTTTAACTTCAAATAGGTTATCTCCTTCTTGTGGGATTACAATACATGAAGAGTGACCTTCTGTGTTGGGCTCCAAATAAGTTCTCAAGGCTAGCCTTCTTGGTGGAGGGTGAATTTCATCCTCTCCTTCATATTGTTAAGCTAGCCTTTCTCGATCCAACCTTTCTCTTTCAACTCTTTCTACCTCAAGCCTTTCTTGCTCTTGGCATTCACATTCTCTTCTTTGTTCCTCCATTCTCTCCCTTGCGCTAGCTCTTCTTACAACACCACTTCTCCTTTTACACTCCCTTTCAATTTCAAGATTGATAGGAATAGGTGGTTCTCTCCCAGCTCTTCGCATGCACAAGGAAGTCTTCTTAAAACCTGTTTCTACAAGCTATGAACAAACAAAATTAAAAGCACCAATTTATAGTCAAAGATAACAAACTTTATCAAAAATTGCTCCCCAGCAACGGTGCCAAAAACTTGTTGCTCTAAGAAAGTAGCACACTTAGCAAGTATACTAGAGTCTAATTGCAAAGTTTCAAGCATGAGTATCGTATCCCACGGGGAGGTCTTTAAGTTAGCTTGTTCTTTTCATGATAAATGGGCTATAGGAAGGTTAACTAAGTTTTCTTGAATTTTGGGGTTTGATTAACAAATTAAAACTAACTTTAACAATTAAAATAGAAATGGAAATTGATTTAAGTTAAAACTATTGAAAGGCTATAGTTTAGTCCACCCTTTTGACAATCTAAGGCAATCTTCCCTACTTTCAGTACAAACCCTTGCTTTATAATTCTATTTCGAGGTCTCTTAACTTAATTTCCCTAAACCGCTTATTAAGCAAATTTAGTTTCTTATTTAGCTGTTTATATTTCACTTTTCAGTCTTTCATATAACCAACAAAGTAGCATTAAGTCTAGTTGAACATCCATGAAATATAACCCAAGGCATACCAACATTCATTTTTCAATATCATGTTAAATATGTGCATGAAGGTCTTCTATACTAAATGGGTCATCTTTTGACCCTTACCAATTAATACTATGCATGAAAGTGATCAATTTTCATTTAGACAAATAAGTATTCCTTCACACAAAAAGTCAAACAAAGCAAGGGGTTAATACATTACAATGAAAGGAATATCTCCTTAGACTACCTTTTATAAGGCAGACTGAACCAGAAGAAGACTACTCACAGTCCTCCATAAATTCTTTTACCAACTCCATAAATGAAGGAAAACTTAAGAAAGTAATGAATAGTAGCAGAAAAGTATATAGAAATTAAAGAGGAATAGTAATGAGATAGATAAAAGTTGGTGGCAACCTAAGAAGAGAAAAGGGGATATACCCTTTTCTTTCTCCCGCCCAAAATAAAAGAGCAACGTGGCTCCCTAATATCCAAGTATAGTTGATCAAAAGCAGCCATATAAAACCCATAATGATTACCATTGTACTTGAAATTAATATAAAAACGCCCACTTGCTAATCAAGTGGGTAACTAGATTTAAGGGATTACAAGCCAAGTTGGCAAAAAGAAACTAGAATTACTTTTTAACTAAAAATATTTCCTCTCTCCTAGTGACATCAGCAGTGGTTTCCTCCTCCTAGCGCAGCCCACTTTTCTCCGTTTTCTTCCTTTTTATCTGCAACGCCTAGGAGACCTGCTTCCTCAACAGAAAACCTGAAACAATAGAAGGACTTCATAAAATCTTCTCAAATGCAATCATTTTTAACCCGATATTTCCTAGCTTTTGATGACATAATTTTCACCTATCAATTAACTCCCTAAACTTATCCCGAAAAGCCTGATACCACCTTGAACTTTCAAAAGTTTCACATTTCCCATTAAACTTTTTAAAAATTGCAATTGTTTGCCCCATCATTTCCACATGTGATAAGTTTCTGGTTAGTTTAAATTTTAAAATTTTTCAATCAAAAGATAACATATGACATTGAGGGAGAAAATTGGTGTACTTCTTGAGAATTTAGAGGTTTTTCACAAGTTCAAGGAAAAAAACAGTGAATCTACATGCCATGTTTTCTTGACCTTCAACCCTTATGATAATGTTGTGTCGTGTAAAAAAAGTCTATAAAATTTAGATCTAAAATTATGAACATGCCATAGAAATATATATACAAACCCTAAATACTTAAGTAAGACTAATGAAACATGTTCAATCCAAAGTCAACTTTTTTTTGAAGAAAAAAGATCGAAGAAGGATCACTAGTTTGCACATCCCTACTAGGTTGGCACCCGCGATAACTAGCTTCCCAAAATGGCCAAAAATATATTAATTTATATCATAATCTCAAGGTGAGATCAATGGAATTCAATTACAAAAGTAATATGTCTAGGTTGATTAAAATATCCAAGCTAGATAACAATCCTGCCTTTACATGAAAAATGAAACCACGTAAAATAAAAGTTAGAAAGGAAAATGTCTTCACTTGATAGTTGACCTTCAAAGATGAACTTGTTGCACCTTTTCCAAAGAGACCAATTTTAAGTAACCTAAAGACTTCTTCCGAAATCTTTATTAATCCTGGGTTTGAAAAAAGATTGCCATTGAGCTAGAAAGTCCACTCCCAACCTCGGCAATGTGAAGCATATGTTTATCGACTTAAAGGTCTGACACCAAGTCTCATAGATATGCTTGCAAAACATGAAAACGTGTTTAATGTATTCCGGTTTAGGATAATAGGGGCAACAGTCATCGTCGCTCACAAAGAGATGTCACGGGGCTGAAAATCACTTGATGAGAGACTCAAATCCATGAGCAAAGATGTGCACAACAACCCTAGGTTGAGATGCATAGTCTACATCACCATGATGGCCTATTGAAGGGGTCTATACCGAATAAAAAGTTGTAAGCCTGCTCCACAGTCAAATAGGCTTTCAAGAGGTATATCTGCTATCCAATTATCATACCAAAAGGAAGTGTTGCTGCCATTTCTGACTAGGATGCTTGTTTTGGATGTAAAAAATGTCCAAAAGGAAAATTTATTATGGCATGAGTTAATCACACCAACCCATATAGGTGAAAGCCATGAGAGATTAAAATTTATAATGTCAAAGTAAGATGTATGTCCCAATCTTTGTGTGAAAAAAAAACCACAAGGAGTACTCGCGATCACATGTTTTCAATTTCCAAAGCCATTTTAACAATAGGTTGCGATTAATTAATTTGAAATCCTGAATGAATCACCCACCCAAGTGCTATGGAAGGTTAATAATATTCCAACTTACTTTGCTTATATCTTGTCCCAATCACCATGCCATAAAAAGTTATGCATCATGCGGGTTAACTTTCCATTTACCGATTTTTCGGGCATCTTGAATAGAGACAACAAATAGATATATAAAGAAGAAAGTACCAATTTTATGAGGATAACTCAACCTGCGTATGATAGGCATCTCCCCTTCTAATTAGCAATGTGTGAGTTAAAATTGACGATTAGCGGATCCCAACTGGAGACATTCAATCATTTTGCATCTAAAGGAACTCCCAAATATTTGATTGGTAGAACTTCATGTCGATAAGCCAATAGAGTGAGTGGCACAAGATTGAATCTAACTATCATCCACAGTAATTCCAATGAGAGAAATTTTATATTAATTGATTTTCAACCCAGAGATAAGCTCAAACCATTTCAGAATGATAATCAGATTTGGAATGACACTTACATCTGCTAGCAGATTGCAAAGGGTGTCATCTACAAATTACAAAAGTGATAGATCAGATAGGTCATCATCAAAACAAAATCCATGTAAAATACCTTCCCTAATGCTCACATCAAATAATTGCTTCAGCCCTCGATCACCAAGATGAAAATAAACAGTGATAACTGGTCTCCTTGCTTAACCCTCTTATGAAGTTTTATTAATTCCCCAGGTGAACCATTGACCTAAGCTGAAGTAGAAGAATTTCATCTATAGTTTGATAGCCATGTGATCCATATATCATAGAAATGCATCCTCTTGAGAACCCTATCGATGAAACACCATGATACGCTATCAAAGGCATTGTGAAAGTCCAATTTTAAAGCCATGCAAGATTACCTACGAGATTGAATTGAGTGGCTAACCTCTTGTGAGCAAACAAAAAAAAGTGATGAGCTGAGAGCACGTGGAGAATGATTAGAGGCGTGTTCCACCGGGGTGTTTAAGTGAAAATAAATTCATAACAGGTCGTGGACCTAAAAAACGTTTGTTTGAGAAAGAGAAAACATTTTAGATCGGTCAAACCCGAATCCTTCGTCTCTTAGTTGTAGAGTTGCCATCTAGATTAGCTCTTCTAGGAATTAAAGTCCTGTGAGGTTTAACGTCCGAGGGATGGCCCACTATGATACAGATATTCGAGTTCGAGATAAGTTGCTTATTTCTTATTAGATCAAATTATATCACATCTATATAAAACCATTTTTGTTAATTGTGCATATTCGCACATAAGTCATTTTCGAGTTATAATGTATGATTTAGTGGTCATACAGAAAGCAATAAAACCATACATAAAGCAATAAATAAATGTGAGAAGGTAAAGAATAAAATTACATAACCTCAAGGGATGCAACCGCCTGCCTAATAAATTAATTACAATTCTCAAAAAAATAATTGAAATTGCAATACCCGAAGGAAAAATAAAATCCTAAACATACATCTAATCTTCATCCACAATGGTTAACACAAGATATAACACAATATTAGCACGTATGTTCGATTTAATCTTGGCGAGGCCCGTGTGGCCTAATTAAAATATGGACGATTTAAACTTTCTTATGTAGAAGTAAAAAGGTTCATTTTTATTAACACATATGTTGGTCATTTTTTATTAGTGAAAATGACCGCATGGTAAAGTGTGAGGTCTATTATCCGGGAATAATTTTTATTCCCTTCGTGAGGGTATTCTAACAGGAATTTTCTTAAATAGAAAAGAAGAAGAATAAATATTACATTGATATTTACAATAAGATAAAAAAACATTCTTAGGTCCACATATAAAATGAATATAATAAAAATACAGGAAGCACGAGATGAAGCAGTTGTAGGAACTCAGAAGCTTACCCTTTCGGCATGAATCCACTTTGGCATATCTGTATGATCCCTGGGAGTGTTCCTCGTTCTTTTTTAAGGTTGTAGTTTGGATAGAAAATAAATGTTTATTTATCCAAAAGATAATCAGACTCGGGTTCTAAATTTATTTTAGACCCAAGAATATCTAAGGATTTTTATGAAAAAGATGAAAGAAAAATGATTTGAAAATAATAAAATTCAGGATCCAAATGTCTTTTGGATCCAAATATTATCAAAGAAACCTTAAAAGAAATGTAGTGATGAGAGGCTTGTCGAAGTTATGGCGAGGCCGGTCCCTGATTCCGATTTTTTTAATTTTCAATTTTTTTGAAAATATAATAAATTAATTTTTACTCAAAATCTATTTTTTAAAGTCCTTAAAAATAATTTAAGTCCTTAAAAATAATTTAAGTCCTTAAAATAATTATCAACGAGGAACATTCGGAGATCTCCAGATAATCGAAAATAGTGTGATTCGATGATAAAAATCTCGAAAAGCCATCATCATTGAACTTGCGAGCTGGTACAAAACCTATGCTCATTGCTACCCCTCGTGTGAAATTACTGGTTGTATAACCAGTATGATCACAAGAAATGGAGCGAAGGGATTGAGAATATACCTTACCAGTACAGTTGATGACTTCTTTACCCTTGATTGGTGATGACGTGGGCCTTCCTTTTTGGTGCCATGTCCTCACGGGATTATCCGCTTCTTTCTTCGAAATCCCTTAGTGTTAGGTACCCCTTGCGGGTGGGTCGATTATTCTTTTCTATGTCCCTTTAGTATTTGGCAACCGTTTCCTTCTTCTAGTGCTCTTATCGTGTACCCCTTGAAGATATGTGCTTGAATATGTTTCAAAGGCAACACCATGTGGAGGTATATTTAACCGTTTCTTTCTTCGATCGGTGGATGAGACTGTTCTTTCTTTAGTCATCGAGATATCCGTTTTCCTTCTTCGATTGTATTTTGATTTTCCTTAGTAGGATGTTGTCTTGTTTCCTGTGATAAATCAAAGGAAAGTATAATGTTAATACATTTTATGATGAATTTTTTAAATATTTGATTGAGTTTATGCGAAGCAAAAATTTCTACCCCTTCAATCAAAAAATTAAAACATAATGAATAAATGAGTTTAATGAAAATTCAAGGATGTCCCAAAGACCGCTCCCTTGTTTTATGAGGCTTTTGTGATGTTGCAATGTTGAATTTAGGCTTGAGTAGGCCATCATCTTTCTTGGTGTTTGTAGACTCCCCAAGTGAAGGTGGAGTTCCTTGTTTACCGAGATAGTGTTGCCCTAGTTTGGGATTGCCTTTACCTTTAGATGAAATGATGCGTATGTTATGTATGCATAATTTTATGAACAATATTTGTCATATGATGTATATTTGTCTGTTGTAGGTGTTGTGGGCTTCGTTTATTGAAGAGTCTTCTCTTGTGCTGGTGCATGGTTTCCCCTAGGATTTTTCTTATCAGGGATTCCATGGATGACTTCCTCAGAGTGACGACCATGGGTTTGTTGAATCATATTCAAGTTCAGAGCTTGGATCTGGTCTAAGGAAGATTTAGATGAGTCGTTGACCCCGCATTATGTTGGCGATGATCGCTTGGAAGCCATTTGCCTGAAGTGTTGGAGGTATGTAATGTCACCTACAGTTCCGAGGAGGAGAAGATGAATTTGATATTTCTTTGGTTCTAATTTCTACATAGATCACCCTTGTAGGTTTTCAATCTATCACCCTTTTAGGTTTTCAATCCAGCAGACTCATTTTTCTTTATTTTTACTTTTTCATTTTTTTGGATGTTTACTTGCGATATTCCACCATTGGCATGCAAGAAATCAAAATAAACATATGCATAAAGATTCAGCAAAAAATGACAATTCATTGATGAACTTAATAGGGGTATAAATGTTTCAAATGATTTGACTCCTGCCATTGATTAGCCCTCTTAGGTTTTCTAACCAATGTGGTTCTCTCGATGTCCTAAGTTTTGCCTACGCTACCCTTTCGAGTTTTCAACTTAGCGAACTGCTCTTTTTCTGTTTTAAAAGGAAGACCTAATTTTTGCTTAACTAAAAGAGTGTTAATTGATAGGCTAATTTATTTTTTTTATTCGTATAACTTTTTATCGATTTATTTCTTTCACCTATGCGTGATAACAATTGTGCCAGTCTTGGTTGATTTGATAGATCGACTGCCATCCATGGCATGACTTCAATTGTTATCTCGTTCAACGTTTCTGATCGATTGGTTGGTGCTCCTGCTACGTTGCTAGCTTGAGGTGTATTCGATGATGGGTTTTGATTATCAGCGTTTCCTTTTCAGTTCAATAGCTCTCCAACGATAGGTGATATGTTAGAGATTAGATCTGATAGCATGATTCCATCGATGGTGAACGATTTTCATTCAATAACATTCCTTCCACAATGTAGTGATCGACCCATAAGCTTTGGTGGGCTATGTGATGAAGTTGTTAACGTGTTCAACGATTTGACTACTTCTTTGTGTCTTTGACATTACGTTGGTGGTTTGACCTTAATTTTCTTTGTTGACATTTTGGCCTTTGACCTGGATCATTTTGATTTTGACTTAATAGTTAGTGGACATTTCGTGCTTAGAGATCTTTCCGTCGACCTTACGTCTTTATAGGATGAGGCGGATGCTATCATGCGTTGTCTAAATACATTAGTTAGTCTCTCTCTTTCTCTCAAGAGTCAAATCATTTGAACTTATTGTAACTTTGGGGAATCCATTCATACCCAAATTAATTTGATGACATGATGTGTCCCATGTGCTAAAAACAATATATATATATATGCTTATGAGAATGCATGATGTCATCAATAGAATATCAAGCAAGTAAACAAAGTTCAATTTATTAAAAAATTCAAAAGACATGTGGGCAAAGTAGATAAAAGCTAATTTATTATATCATCATCCACTGGTTATCTTTCGGTACTAGTGCCCCCTGGATGTGTCCAAGGATTCAAAGTGCTCTATCCTATCCGCCTTCTCAAACTCTTCTTGATAGCTCGAAAAGATGTCTGACCCAAACTTGTTCCTTTATGATGGCAGTGCACCATCCAGAAGCTTGGTTATCATCTTCGATAGAGTTAAGCAAACCTGCAGCCTGACTTATGTGGCCATCCAAAGCCCATAGTAAGATTTGAAGCTCTCACCCTGCTCTTGCCTCATAGCCTCCAGATGTTGCATTGTGGTTTCCATTTGGGTGTTGAAACCATAATGCCCCATCATAGCCTGAGCAAGACTATTCCAATCAGTAGCTACATCAAACGAAAGGTGACTATACCATTCATTGACGAGGTTTGCCCAAGGTGATGACAAAGAGCTTAGCCATCATCCATTTTCTGACCCTTAATACCCTCATCACTGTTTGGTAATGTGCTAAGTGAGCGCGAGGGTCCCCAGATCCTACATACTTCTCAAACTACGGCAATGCAAAGGTATGTGTTTGTGAGATGGCCACTGTGAGTGGCCAAGAATTGTTACCACAATTCCACCATTCCTGGTTGTTGGAGGATGGCATTCTCAGCACTTGGATAAAAGCCATATTGCCGCTGGGGAAATGCCACAAAATTGGGCATTTGAGCTGCCTGGAACTGTGAGGCAACTGACGTACTCCAACTAGGAATAGGCTGTTGGGTCATTCCTCGATAAACAAGCCTTAGTGTGAACATCGGCTACCCAAGTTGCCCCTGGAAGAATTGGTTACCAGATTGCTGCTGGAAAGGATTGGCAAAGTTAAATCCTAGTAGAACAATTTGAGATTGGTTCTGACTTTGTCCAGCCCCAAACTGGTAAAAGATAGCAGGAGTTGGGTGCTCCATATGAGCGATGGAAGGTCCCATTGTGCTAGGCTGATGGATTGGACCTCCATTATTAAGGGTGGCCTCCGGGCTGGACACTACATTATGGACCCTCCCGACGTGCTGGTGAATAAGCGATGCTAGTTGTCCGCTGTTGGCAAAGAAATTCAAGGCAGCTACAATCTCGGTGCTCACCGATGATTGATGTGTTTGCTGAGAGTTTTATCCCGTAAGAACAGGGTGATCCTCCTCTGCACCTTCTTTTTATGGATTGGCTATGAAAGACATACGTTAAACTAAATCTAAATCGGAACCCGAGTCCTCACTTGAGTTAGTGTACGAAACCCCCTCCAGATTGGCCACAATTGGAGATATGCAGACCAGGCAGCGAGCAGGCCTTTTCCAAGCCCCTTCGATACACAAGTAGAAGATCAGACCATGCGTTTGGGATTCATGACATGATTCATAATGCAAAAAATGAGCGAGATTTTTAATATTATGGCTGAATTCACAAGGGGTTAGCATGCCATGATGTGAATAATATGTTTGTCAATCCATTTGAAACAAACAGGTTAGTCGTTAGGTAAAATAAGTGAAAATGAAAACCCATCCCCTGGGGATGGACTTGAGATCTATACGATGTATGTGTGACATCGTAACGTGAATGGTATATATGAAGTGACCAAATTACCATGTGGTAATAGGTCAATAGTTTGAGATTTCGTACTTTGACTAGATCTTATGGAATGAAGAGGTCAAAATTATTTCAGGTAAGTAGTGCGACAAACACTGATGAGATGAAAATAACCACTATATGCAGCTATTGAATGAATGATTTGGTTATTTTATCCAATTAGGGTCATTACTATTCGAGGGTATATGGTGATGCATGAATCATTACCCCGTGTGAGCGGATGATTTGGGTATTACGCGTATACCCTTGAGGATTGGTAAGGTAAGACTCAAAAAGAGTTTCCCCAAGTGGGCTTAGGTTCGGATGTCAGCAGGGACATCACGTGATGTAGGAAAAAAGTTTTGGGTAGGTATTTGCCCTTCTTGGGCTATGGGTATGTGTGATTGCCCCGTGTGGGCTATGAGTTGGACTTCGAGTGGATATCTTAAAGATGATGTGTAGGATATATTATTGCCCTTGTGGGCTAAGTGTCGGATGTCAAGTGGACATCACGTAGTAAAAGAAAGGTATGTTCGCCCTGTACAGGCTAATAGCCGGATGTTAAGTGGACATCTCGCTGAAAAGGGGTAAGTGGTGTTTCTAAGTTGTTTTATGACACGATCTCAAGTATTAATAATCCTAAGTGTATGGATTTGGTATAAGAAAATGCTATGTTAACATTATGTGTGTGTGCTTTCGAATGTCTGCGCTAAGATTCGTGGTTAGCATGACATTTGTGGAGTGATAAATTGAAGGTAGTAAACACATAGTACATAGCATGCAACGTCCAATCTTCCAACCATACAACTCCCACGTGTAGGGTTTTTGGCTAGTTTCTATCCTAAGTTTGGTTCATCTTAGTACCATGAAGATACTAAGGAGCACACCTGCAAGAAAAATATAATGCATGGTCGTTTGTTGGGTAACACCCTAGGGAAAATTCCTACGGCTTATTTACATGAGGTTTGTAAATGGGTTGCTGATGTAGAAGGTTCTTGTTACACTAATATACACTCCAAGCCTCTCCCCAAATGGGTTCGAGGGAGGTACATGGGATATGGTAACAAGTTCACCACCAGCTCAAGTACTATCTTTTCTCATGGAGGGAGATTAGTACAAGAGAAAGCTTTGCTGTAATAGGGTACCTTAATCTTATGGGCCAATCCCCTCTATTGCAATGCGTTATTAAAAATATGTCATAATTAAGAAAATACGGAATAATATGATCAATAATTTTTGGCACTTATCTAAAATCTAAAACCTTTGAAAATTTTTTTTAAGAAAAATCCCTAGTGAAGTCGCCACTGTGAGCGGATGACACGGAGCGATGGGTCGAGCAAAGAATTATGAGAGGCGCGGTCCACCAGGGTGTTTAAGTGAAAATAAATTCGTACCGAGTCGTGGACCCGAAAAAAGTTTGATTGAGAAAGCGAAAACATTTTTAGATCGGTCAAACCCGAATCCGCCGTCTCTCAGTGTAGAATCACCACCTGGATTAGCTCTTCCAAGAATTAAAATCCTGTGAGGTTTAACGTACGGGGGACGGTCCACTAAGACATAGAGATTTGGGTCCAGAATAAGTTTCTTATTCTTTATTGGATCACATTATATAACATCTATAAAAAAACCGTATTTCTTAATTGTGCATATTCACACTTATGTCATTTGAGTTATAATGTATGATTTAGTGCGCATATGGAAAGCAACAAAACCAGACATAAAGCAATAAATAAATGTGAGCATGTAAAGATTAAAATTACATAACATGAGGGGATGCAACCGCCTGCCAAATCTATTAATTACTATTCTAAACAAAGTAATTGAAATAGCAATACCCGAAGGAAAAAATAAAATCCTAAACATACATCAAATTTGCATCCACAATGGTTAGCACAATATTTGCACGTATGTTCGATTTAATCTTGGCGAGGCCCATGTGGTCTAATTAAAACATGGAAGATTTAAAATTTCTTATTTAGAAGTAAAAAGGTTTATTTTTATTAACACTTATGTTGGTCGTTTTTTATTAGTGAAAATAACCGCATAGCAAAATGTGCGGCCTGTTATCCGAGAATTATTTTTATTCCCGTCGTGGGGGTATTCTAACATGAATTTTCATAAATAGAAAAGGAGAAGAATAAATATTACATTGATATTTACAATAAAATAAAAATATTCCTAGGTCCACATATAAAATGAAAATAAGAAAAATACAAGAAGCACGAGATGAAGCAGCTCTAGGAACTTAGAGGGTTACCCTTTCGGCGTGAATCCACTTCGATTTATCCGTATGATCCCTGGGAGCGTTCCTCGTTCGTTTTTAGGTTGTAGTTTGGATAGAAAATAAATGTTTATTTATCCAAAAGATAATTAAAATCGGGTTCTAAATTTGTTTTAGACCCGAGAATATCTTATGTGAAAAAGATGGAAGAAAAATTATCTGAAAATAATAAAATTCGGGATCCAAACATGTTTTGGATCAAATATAATCAAAGAGACCTTAAAAGAAATGTAGAAAAAGTTAGAATTATTTATCTAAAAAATATTATTTTTTTGTAAAAATAATCGTTGTTGAGAGAAAACTATTTTTGTGAATTTTTTCCAGTCCCGGTTACAGAAAATTCCGCGAATATTTATAGGCGAGAAATCCCGAGAATCCAAAATGGAAATAAATTATGGCGAGGATGCCTTGCCAAACTTCTGGCTCGCCAGACTTAGGTGAGGCTGGTCTCCGATTTCGATTTTTTTTTATTTTTTATTTTTTTGAAAGTATAATAATTTAATTTTTACTTGAAATCTAACTTTTAAAGTCTTAAAAAAAATAATTTAAGTCCTTAAAATAAATTAGTGATGAGGAACATTCGGAGATCTTCGGATAATCAAAAATCGTGTGATTCGAGAATAAAATCCCGAAAAGCCGTCTTCATTGAACGCCTGAACTAGTACAAAATTCCAAGCTCACACCTCTGATGCAAAGAACAAACATTCATGGATACTTCTACCTTTAACGAAAGCAAATTGATTTCCGAAGATTAAAGTTAACAAAATTTATTGAAGGCGAGTAGCAAGAATTTTCGCTACAATCTTGTAAATTCCATAGATCAAAGAAATTGGTTTGAAATTTGTGATCACGCAAGATCTTGACAATTTTAGAATCAAGACTGTGAAGGATATTTTAATTGAGTAAATGAGGAGTTGTGAAATCTATTCAAAAGCCGCATGATTTCTGATTTGATGTTTGCCCAAAACCTCTTTTAGAAGTAAAACAATTGAAACCATCAGGCCTGGGAGCTTTACTGTCACCACAAGCTGAGATAGTTGCGAAAGCCTCTGCTTCACTAAAAGAAGCAGTGAGCAAAGTGTTTTCAACCTCAGAGACTGAATTGAAAGCAAGAATATCCAGCGAGTAAGGGATTTCAATTGTTATCGCAAAATTTTTTTCCATAAATTGCTTTATTGTCATGGAAATTAATGTCGGGTCCGTGACCATTATCCCATCTACTTCTAATTACGAGATTTTGTTGTTCCTGTATCGGGCTAAAGCCATTCTATGAAAAAAATGTTGTGTTACCATCACCCAACAGAGACCACTTGACTCTCGATTGTTGATGCTTAATTTTCTCCAAACATTGGCAATACTAGAAGAGAGCTTACTTGGTCAAATGAAGTTATGACTCTACATCATTAAATAATGGCCACTGAGCAAAGCTAGATGTAAGAGAAATGATCGCAGCATCCTGAGTTTTGATTTTCTCCTCCAATTACCCGAAATTCAGATTGTGCCAAGGTGTTATTGATCTCCTCATTAGTCGTAACTTGAAAGTGAGATATTTGGATGTATTAGATGATGCACCATTTCTGCTGAATAAATAGCAAAAATTCAGAGTGGTCCCACCAATAATTATTTGAGTGGAATGGCTTTGTTTCGAAATTGTTCAACATGTGAGATTGAAATACAATCAGAAAATGTTCTGATAGAGTTGAATCAATAGTGCTGATAGAAAGAGAAGGTCACGAATCTAGAATACCCCACATTTTTTGGACCCTGTCAATTCATGAGAAAGACGTCCTGTTAAGCCATGTAAAATCCCTTCCATTCAATGGGATATCATAGAGCTCACAATCATTGATAAACTCCTGAAAACATGCCATCGAAGGGGAGAAGCAACCATTCAAATGTTCCAAAGCGTGTAGTATTTCGTTGAAGTCCACGTAAACAATAAGAAGAGGGTATTGTTGAATTATCGGGTCTAAGTCTATCCATAGTTGGTTTCGTTTAGTGCAATCAGCTGGTCCATAAATTACCACCATGTGAAATTCCATCGTGGAGTTTACAAAATGCATTAAAATCCAACATTGTGAAGAAGAAACACATGTACCAAACGTAAGGCTAAATTCCAAGAGATAAGGATCCCCCTTGATAATCCTTGTGACGGTATGCAGTGGTGGTGAAAATTATCGTGAACTAACAACCGTCAAACTGAAAAATCCGAGACACAAACAACCTTTGTTTCGAGAAGTACCACAAAATGCAAATTGAACTTACTAATTTGCGAACTTGTAAAATTAAGCTTGGCTGATTTTTTCGTTCCCCCATGATAATTTTGAGATAAAAATGACAAAGACATATTGAAGAATTGGAAACCTCGACGAAAGCTTGTCGTAGATCAATTTGATAAAAATTCAAGATGTCCAAAATCTTTACCCATTGCCTCTTGCAAAACAGCCCCATTTTTTCACCAGTGAAGATTATACGAAGGTTGTCGTTTACTTCTACATTTGGATCTGCTTGTTGGATGGTCAAGATAATACGGTTCATGTTGGGAATGTCTAGCCCCAAGGTACTTGAGCTAGGATCTGAGTGAAGTCGGTGTTTTGCCTAGGTAACTCTGTTGCACTGCATGACCGAGAGCCTTGCAATCATGGCTAGTCTATTTCGAAAACTTCTTCATTGGTTGGCCCCTTAAAAAACTCTACCAGTTGTTAAGATGCGATCTATGGAAGAGAAGAGTAGATCGAGAATTAAGAGAGAAAGAAATGAGAATGAGAAGAGAAGAAGAACAGAGAAGAGAATGAGAGTTTAGAGAGAGAGAAGTAGAGCAGAGAAAAGAGAGAGAAAGAATTCTGTATTTTTTTATTAATTCTGTTTACATTGTACACTGAGTTTATATGGTAGCTAGCTGTAACAACTTTGTAACAGAATTGCTAGACAGCTGTAACTACTTC
>CATIWQ010282743.1:0-23264 GCA_949673415.1 Euphorbia schlechtendalii | reverse complement strand
GTCCCCCGCGAGGGTGGCCAAAGGCCCTCGCGGGAGTCTCCCGCGAGGGTGGCCTAGCACCCTCGCGGGGAGTCCCGCGAGGGCTGCCTCGCGCAGCTTTGCGCGAGGCTGTCTCGCGTGGGCTGCCTTGTGCAGCCTCGCTCGAGACTGTCATGTCTTTTTTTTGTTTTTTTTTTATATATATATATATTTTTTTTCTTTTTAGTTAAATAATGTAAATCGTCCGAGGAGGAATCCCATATGAGGATCGTCGGATGGTCGAAAATTGTGTGATTCGAGGATAAATTTCCCGAAAAGCCGTCATCATTGAACGCGCGAGCTGGTACAAAATCACGTGCTCACACCTACCCAAGCGCATCCTTAGAATAAAATTAGGTTAAAGACCAAGGCTCAAAGGTAAGCTGTGTCCAAGGAAAAATTGGAAGCAAAAGAAGTAGAAGCTACTAAGTCTACTCTTCCTCCTCCTCAAGAATTTGTTGCTAATGTATAAAAGTTGACTATAATTAAGTTAGAAAAAGGCTTAAAGGAGTGCAATAGGAAGTTTGAGGCACATTAGAAGAAGCTTCTCAGCAAGGAGTTAAGAAGAAAAAGGATGATAAGGACACTATAAGTCTAATAGTTGTTGAGCAAATAGAAAGGACTGTAACAAAGTTGAAAGGAGTTGAAAATAAAAGGACTACCTCCATCAAGCCCAAAAGATCATTTTAAATTATTGAAAGTGATGATGATGATGATGATGATGATGATGATGATGATGATGATGATGTGGAAGTAATAGACCAGGAAGAATCTGCTCTTTTTGATGAAACTGTCAAATCCCCAATTCTCACTCAGCAAACTGAGTTACCAGAAACTCATGTTGAGTTACCAGAGGCTAATCCATCCTTAGATCAAATAGCTAACCCAGGTACCTACAATTCCTTCCTTAACTTCTTTCATAAATCCTACTCCAATTTCATCTGTAAATCCTAAAACAACTTCTCTTGTAAATTTCCCTATTCATCCCAATATCTCTACTTCTTCTCCTAGCCATTCTCAACAAAAGACAAACCCTTCTTCACCACCTCCACAAACTCAAACTAATGTCATTCTCTCTCCTTAAAAATTTATCCCAACTTCTACTTCTTTACCTCATTCAAATGTACAAACTACCCAAATTACATAATCTTATACCTCTAAACCTACCCTTTCTTTAAAACTAACCTCTACCCCCTCAATCCCTTTAATTGGGGAAGTCCCTCATATTAAGAATAATGCTAAAAAGGGAACATCAAACGTAAGTACTACAATGGAAAATTTTATAGTCGAGGAAGCAACACTTACTAGCATAAATTTGATCCAAGAGGATTTAGATGATTCTTTTATCTTAGCTCTGATTAGAGGGCTTACATTGGCTAAATACCCTACCCTCAAAATTGATGTTGAGTTAGATGTGGTAGTCAACCGAGTGCTACTTCGCTAGGAATTGATGGATTTATCAAGCAAGAAGAAGGTCCCGACTCCAAAGTTTGATGCGCACTCAAGTGTTCCTTCAGAATCAATCTATTATGAAGAATTAATGAAGATTCAAAGATGCTTGTTACCAATTCACTTTGCTAAGGAGAGTGCAAAGAGTTTGGTGGATAAAATGGTGCTAATCTTAACTGGACTTACTGATTCTGCAGCTCAGCTCAATGTTGTTATATCTTTAATTCCAACCTCCAATGTAATCACCAACACAGTGGTAGTACAGGTGAAGAATAGTATTAGTACTACCTTGCAACAGTTAAGTAACATCAATGAAAAAATAGTAGCATAGACTACTCAATGTCATATGTTTGGTGAAGAGCAAGACTAGTAATGACAAGATCCTTTCAAAAATCTTACAAGCTTGAACACCAATAAAGACTTATCTCATAGCATGTGCAATACCATGGAAAAGATGTCCAACCTGATGATAGCCTTAGATAAAAGGTTGATGCTGTAGTGATGAAAGTGGAAAATCGATGCTTAACTTGGGTGAGATAGATCAGAAACTCAACTCAGGTTGCACAATTATTAAGGCCAACACTAAAGATGTTGTTAAGGAGTCTCAAAAGGCATTGATTTTTTCTATGGGCAAACTCTTTCAAGAGCCAACTGAGTTAGTAGATCACAGTAATGGTTTCACTATGCATAAGAAGTTGAGTGTCCTAGTGGATGGAATCAATGAGCTTCATGGGAAAGTTCATCTACTAATGGAGATTGGAGAGCATGATGCAAAGGACATAGAATATATAGCTAAAATTGTTAATGTTATGTGTCCGAGGATTATTGATATGGAAGCAAAATTGAAGAATGCATTAGATTTCAGGGGTTTATTGCAGTGCATTCAACAGTTTGCATGCCAAGGATTTGATCAAATTGCTCATCTCACCAAATGTCATCATTTGCTGCTACAAGAACTTAATGAGCAAGAGGTCCTATCTTTACTAGGAAGGGAGAAGCTAGTAAATGAAATTTCCGGTAATTATTGCCAAGAAAGAGAGTTTCCAATAGCCATTGACTCCTTCAATGTCTATCTCAACCAATTGGTGGCGGAGCAGATAACAAAGTGGGAGAAGGTAGCTAAAGATGCATATAGAACAACACAACATCAAAAGCCAAATATTCATCCAAGGCCATAATATCATTTTCCACTAGAGCAATATCGATTAAAAAATTCTCCTAGAGGTGGCGACACTTTTGGTTCATCTTCTTCTCAAAATATTAGAGGGCGAGGTGACCCCAAGTTGAGGAGATAGATAGTCTTAGAATAGATATTTTTGTAATAGTGCTTATCTTGTAAAACTTAGTATAGGACACTGTTTGTGTACTTACTGAGTTTATTAATGAAAATATTACGAAATTTCTCTACGTTAAGAGCTTCTTAATTTTATATTTTATTTATATTATTCTTGCATAAATAATATTGTTGCAAGAATCAACCAAGATTAATTGGAATGGAAAGCTAAGTAAGACAAGTCCTAAGATAAAGAAAAGTTCTCTAAGTATGGAGAAGTTTATGCTGATTGAAGGAAATCCACTTAGCATGGGAAAGTCTATGTTGCTTAAGGAGTTCACTTAGCATGGGGGAGTCTTACATCACTTATCAGGTATTCTTATATCCATAAATATTATTTGATTAATACTTAGTTTGTTATTTGTTCCCAAAAGAGAGATTGTTGAACCCAAGTTAATAGTACTTCACAGTACTTAGGTTTTCGAAATAGCAAATTACTTAGAATAGTGAAATTAATTAGGTCCTAAGTAGTCTCTTAATTAAAAAAGTTCAACTTGAGTTTGTTTTGATGAAAAAAAAGCTTAATTAAGTTATGACTTAGAGTAGTAAAAAGTTGATTTGCTTTATACTACATAGTTTATACAATATAATTCAGCTTATGCTAAGTAGTTTTTACTTAGTTAAAAACTAAGTAAATTGAGACACTCTCTTTATACATGACACTTGTGCGTTTAACTAGTTCTGTGAAGACAAAATATTCCTTTGATGATTTTTGGGTAAAAAACGCTGAAAACAAAAAGGATATTCTTGTGGTCCTCACTACTAAAAGGTTTCAATACGGAATGTTGGAAAAACTTCACTAACATCCAAGTTAAAAAGGTATCTTCTAACATGCACCATTTTCCATTATCTCCGTGCAAACTGCAACGTCATCAAAGCAACCAACTACATATCTCCATGTTGCATCTTGTGCACCTCTCGCAAATAGATTTGCTTCAACATATTTGAGTTACTAACGAGTTGAAGATTAAAGGATTAATGTCGCACCTCAACATTTGAAATCGCTATCTCTAAACATCCTAAAATCTGTTTCAAACGGGTAGATTAAACAATTATGAAGAGAAGAGATTTTGAAGATCAAGTCAAGATGAGAAGTTCACTATGGCTACTTCCAATCTTCTACAACTATAAATATAACCTGAAGCAGACATTTACAACTTGGTGAATCACCTTGAAATTCATAGAGCTGAAACTCTGCTATAGCAATCACAACATTCGAAATTCCATTTCAAGCAATCTCAAAGAAAACAATCAATTCTAATCAATTATTAAGAGAGAAATCAAATAGGCTTAGAATTAAATAAATTTCAAGAATAGAGGATTATAACTTATAATATCGTTGAATCCTTTACAATGAATTAGCTTAGCTAGATTATTTGAGTCAATTAGTTTGGGAAGGGTACCCAAATTGAGTTTGATTGGTAGTTAGAAAGGAAGGTACTTTTCGTAATCGCTCTACCCATTGTTAAAGGCTTCTCCACCTACTTAAAGAAAGAAACCTCATTGGATTTAAGCTCGGAAAAGAATCCAGGGACTAGAGGTAGGCTCAGGGCTGAACCAGGATAAAACTTATGTGTTTTCTATCCTTATTTTATCTTTTATATCTTTAACAGTGTTCGTGCTCATACATCATCTCTTTGTTTTCCATATCTAGTTGAAAACCATTCTGAGTTGTGTAAGCTTTACTCAACACAATGTGAAGATAAACTAAGTCAGCTTAAGTTGAATAGGTTGTAATTTTAAGCCTAAAGTTGCACTTCGCTTAGTTCACTCAACACGCATTGAAAAATAACTTGGAAATCAATTTTAAAATCTAAAAAGAACAAGTTAATCTACATTCACCCCCTTTTGCATGATTATTAAAGCTAAAGCGAACCAACAACTTGGAAACTAAGTATGTATTGAATAGATTGCTGCAAGAGATAACATTCAAATGAAATTATCCATTAGAGACTTCAGCTAAACCAATAATCTTCTTAGTCATAGCATCCTGTATGCAACAAGTTTTAGTAGAAAATAATATCTCACAACCAAGAGTAGAAGTTAGCCTAATCACAAAAATTATATTATATTTGGAAGAATGCACGTAGAGCACATCATACAATATAAGTTTCTCAGAAATGTGTATATCTCCTATGTGAGTGGCACTTAATTTCATGTTATTAGGTAGAAGCACATTCCAATCAATATCAATCCTAGCATTCTGAAGATTATGCATAGTGCAAGATATGTGACAACTTGCCCCTATATTTACTATCCTCATGTAAATTAAAAAGTTAGAATGCAAACCTGAAGTGGTGGTTAAAGCTGATTCCTCTTGTACACTCTTATATTTGGAAAAACTTGAATTCTGAGTCTGTACAACTCTAGTTGATGTAGCAAAATTGATATGTGTAAGAATTGTTTTGCTCTCTGAGGCCATTTGTGCTTGCATTTGGAAAATATGCATTAGTTGGTTCATTTGCTATATGTAAAAGTCTCATTGCTTTATGAGTTTGAAACAATATTCTTTCTCAAAATTTTCTTTCACATATTCATCTTCATCTGGATACTCTTCACCCTCCATGACCATACTAGCCTTACTAAATTTCTGCTAAAATGGGGCGGATAACCATTCTTAAAACAATAGGTTAAGAAATGATTACCGTTGCAAAAGAAACAATGTCCTTTTCCATGTCTCCTAAAAAATCTACCATAGTCGAGATTATTACCAGTATAATGACTTGAATTCCCTGCTAAATTGCTACTTCCAACACCTTAATAAGCAAACAAATTATTATTGTCCACAACACTATTGTTTCCACCATTGTTACTACCAAACCTAATACCATTGTTTCCTCTTTAAGAAAATCAACTAAATCAAGAAAAGATTCTTTTTATTTATCCTTGGCAAGAAATTGAGTCTCAAATTGCAAAACAAGAGAGAAAACCTTATTCATGTTTGGAAGAGGCTCCATAACCATAATTTGAGATTACAAATTAGCAAAAAAAACTTGTTTAAACCTCTCAAGAAAACAGATGGCCTAGTTAGATTTAGACATTTTTCAAATAGCAATATCTATATTACAGAAATAACCATAACAAAAATACACAGGAAGAGGATTTAGCTCATATATATTCATTCCATAGATTCTGCAAACAAGCGAAATATTCAATAACAAAACTAGCTCCTTGCAAAATAGTAAAAATATCTCCTTGAACATCATCCATTCTATTAGCATCTGAATGGGAAAACCTTTCTTTCAGGCTATTCTACAAACTAGTCGTTAAATCAAAATTCATTGTAGTTTGTGCAGTTAAAGGTAATAAAGATCTAATAAGCCAAGATATTACTATATTGTTATATCTTCTCTAAGGTTTGAACATAACATTATCTACATTAGGTTTTTCTTTGGATCCATCTATAAACTCAACTTTATTCTTAGACAATAATGTAAAGTTCCATCAATCTAGCCCATGAATAAAAATTTCCTTTGTCTAATAACAGTGAAATAAGAACTAGTGATGGATTCTCACCTGGATGTAGATAATACGGACTGTTTTAATCAATAAGAGGTTGATTTTTCGACATCTTCAAGGAAAAAATTAATTCACGAACAGAGTATGTGATACAATTTGGAGATCACAAAAGTTAACAAATCAGAAAATAGTGCTCTAATACCATCATAAGAAATAGAAACAAAGATTAAAATATAAAACAAAGAAGAATTAAAATTGAATTGAATCAAAAGAAAAAACTAGTATCATTATCAAAGAGAGAGAAAATATAGAGTAAATTAGGAACTTTGCAGATAACTTATTACAAAGCCGTATCTTTTCTTTTTATACTTTTCTAATTTTAATTACTATATTACCCTTAAGGCTCGTTTAGTTGGCAGAATGGTTATTCCATGAAATAGGAGAAAACAAATGAGAGAAGGTGGAGTATCTACCTAGAGCCCGCGTCGTCGGGTTGGAATAGCTATTCCAATCTATCATATAGCTCATGGAATAGCTATTTCTTCTCGAGATGAGGAATAACTATTCCATGAGTTGTAAAATAGTTAGAAATACCTATTTCATCCTGATGACGGGTTTTAGGCAGATACTCCACCTTTTTTCATTTATTTTTCTCCTATTCCATGGAATAGTCATTTCGGTTTATTCCGCAAACCGAACAAGCCCTTAGTTTCCATGGATATAACTAAAGTTTATTTTTAGTAATATAATATTTATCCATGGTATAAGTAAAAAGCTATTTTACTCCAAATGTTATCAGTCATGAATGGTATAATTGAATGATCAGCTATAATGATAATATTACGCTCATCCTTAAATTTAAAACTGACTTTCTTTACCGATTAATTTAAAACCAACTAGATTATATTTTTTAATGCAATATTATATGGGATTCTGTTTGTTTAATAAACATGATTAATAATATTTTAATGCATAACATAATTTGAAAAAATTGTCAAACATAAAAAAATCAAGTTAAATGTATGTTTGACGATTTTAAAAATAAAATAATTTTCTTATTGAATTATTTAGAGATGTTTATTTTCTTAAAAAAATTTATCACATTTGGACTTGAATTAAATTAAAAGAAATATTCTCAACCCACCCCGGATGTGACTCATACCTCCTTCTTAACTACTAGATCAAGACTCCAGTCACTCTTAAAAATATATTGCATTTCATCCCAAAAATACAAAAAAGAGAAGATCAATTAATGTGGTAAGAAGTTGATCATGGATTAATAGTGGTTCTTATAAGCACTGTACTTTGAGACCTATTTTTCCTATAGAATCTATTTTAGATAATGTTTTTTTATAATTTTGACTGACTTTAATGTTTCGCATCTGACTATTACATTTTTATTACTGACGAATCTTCAATTTAAATGGTCATTTTTGAAGTACATGCTTGTATCTTTGATGAGACCATAGTTCTTTTGCTTGCGCAATGACTTTATTTGAATCAACAAAACTCAATATACTACACCTAAAACTTTGATAAAATCCTTTTACATTCAGCTTCTTTTACCCCAAGGCTAGGTGCTAAGTGTTGACTTTTTCATGGATGTGGAACAAACATAAACAAAAATAGATATAGTAAAGCAATACGGAAAATGCAATACCCTGGAACACATAAGCATATGACACTTATGAACATAATTTTATTATAGAAATAAATGCCTATTTATAGGCTTACAAAGATATAACAAACAATATACTAATTCAAATTCTAAATCTAATCCTATCAACTTAAATCAAATCATATCAACTAAAATCTTCTTATCTCAACAAATTATTTTCAAAATATATAATAATATCTAAAATAATTACGGATTCAAAGTCAAATTCAACACTCCTCCTTGGCTTTGAAGCTGTAAACTTATTCATAATCATTGGCATGGGTTATATGACATGAGAAAATTCACTGTCATTGGCATGGGTCATGGGCGTGGTTCATAAGCATTGGTCATACATATGGTTATGGGTCATGAACATTGTTATAGGTCGTGTTTTGGATATGGGGCATGGTTATAGGCATGAGCTTTGAATGAAAAACTCATCCTTTTATAATTTCATCATATTCTTGTTGCATCATCATGACACCCTTTTTGTATCATCATGGCAAACTTATGTTGGTTTTTACGATTTCTTCAGTTGAAACATATAGGATCCTTAAGAAGATAGCTCGGATACCACTGTTGGCTTTTTCATGGATATGGAACGAACATAAACAAAAAACAAAGATATAGTAAAGCAATACTGCAAATGTAGTACCTTGGAACACATAAGCATATGGCACTTATGAGCACTATTTTATTATGAAAATGGATGCTTATTTATAGGCTTATAAAGATATAACAAACAAAATATTAATTCAAATTCTAAATCTAATCCTATCAACTTAAATCAAATCATATCAACTAAAATCTTCTTATCTCAACAATTTATTTTCTAAATATATAATAATATCTAAAATAATTACATATTCAAAGTCAAATTCAACAGTAAGTACTCGAAATTTCGTGGTTTTATTAGCAATTGGTTTTGCTTTGAGCTCTTCTAGCTAGCGCAATTACTATGATTTCTATATATTAAGAACTTCTTCTTAGTTCTTCTTGAGTACTAAAAATACCGTCTTAACTACCATCTAATGTTTACTTGAATCATATTGGTATCGACTGACAATGATGCAGCATACAAAACATTTATCCTAGTACATGACACAGCACACATGATGGATATCGTGCCAGATTTTTAAAGGATATTCTTCATCCGTAGTCTCTACTCTGTATTTTCATATATCAAGATTTGAAAACAATAATTCTTGAAATAATTTCTATGACTACTAAAGATTGAACCTAGTCAACAATGTAATATATGTACTTTGAAACTCCTCAACGTGCATGTGTTTAGTGAAAATTTATCATGTGTCGTATACTAAACTTGATTTTTTACCAATATTTGTTATTATTTTTTGGCTTTTATTGTTTTTTTGTTGTGATTGTTGGAACCCTTGAAGTTTATCATGTCACAAATCATTGACTAATCTCAGAAGCAAGGTTCATCTAAGTAAACAAAGGCTAAAAGTAATCAAAGTATAAGGAAACTAGAAATTCCCATGATAAATACGTGAACACCTTTTGTACTAGAAAAAAATATGATATCTGACATATCATAAAAAAGATGAGAATTTGAAGAAATTGAAGTTGACTACCAAGACAAAATCTATTTTCAGTCATCTACCACCTCCAACTTGCAGCACGTGTAAGAAAGGATTGAGATACTAATTAACTGTAGAGCAGACTTCTGTCATCTCTTTAACGCAAGATCCTTATGTCTATCGAAAGATCCAACAACTATGAAGAAAAGAGTTGTTGTGAGGCAATGATCTTGATTTTGTCTCTATGGTTATAAGAGATATTGTCCTAAATAGCAAACTCTACCAACATTAAAATATGTTATGAACCTTTAATCAAGTAAAAAACTCTGCAAAATTGCAACCTCGCTAAGAAAAAAAATCAATTTTACTCTGTTCGCTCTAAAAAACTATAACACTCTTCTCATATTGTTGTAAAAGATCAGTGAAACAAAGTTCTAAGATCTTAAAACCTTTTCCTTTCAAAATATGCAAAAGATATTGTTAAAGTAACTGTCGAGTCTTGAAGGTGTTTAAGTTTAGCTGGAGGTTAAACTGAACGTGGCAATCAAACTTATAAGAAGAAAAAATGGTACTTCTTGTAAGAGAATATAATCTGTGAAGGTTTTATCTACATGTAAAAGAGATTCAACACTAGTAAACTAAAACTTGGAAGAGGAGTTCCAAGGATTGGAGTAGGTAGAGTGAAACCAGGATAAAACTTATTTGTGCATATTCTCTTTCCTTAACTTTGTGTATTGCTTTCTTTCCTTAACTTTGTGTATTGCTTTAATATTGTTGTATTTGTATTTCATTAAATAGGACATACATTAGATTGTTATTTGTAGAAAAGTGGGAGTAACATCTGAAGCACATCCCATTCTGCAAAAATGATTCAATCACTCCCTCTAACTCCTAATCATTCTTTACAGGGTCAAAAATTATTATTATCATTGCTAAATGTTGGAATTATTGATGTGCCCTAGTTTTGAAAGCATTGGTCCAAATAGTGTCATATTATAAAGGCAATAATTTACTACATTTATATCTTGTGCTATAATATGAGTAGAGTATCCATTGATTGATAATCATAAATGTCCCAAGTCTGTTTTAATCATGGGAATGAATGAAATGAAAGACTTGTATGATGGATGATCTATAGCAATGTAGTTGCTATGTCACTTGGTAAAGTAGATCATGAACATGGGCACATGTTGAAAACATGGGGCTGGACTGATCCACGTAGCAAAGTCACATGGTTGTATATCATAGACAATTTGCAGAGTAGGTCTTAGTTGTCCTCGGACTAGATTTCAACTTATTATTTATACCTTGTGCTATAATATGAGTAGAGTATCCATTGATAGATAATCATAAATGTCCCAAGTCTATTTTAATCATGGGAATGAATGAAATGAAAGACTTGTATGTTGGATGATATATAGCAATGTAGTTGATATGTCACTTGGTAAAGTAGATCATGAACATGGGCACATGTTGAAAACATGAAGCTGGACAGATCCACACAGCAAAGTCACATGGTTGTATATCATAGACAATTTGCAGAGTAGGTCTTAGTTGTCCTCGGACTAGATTTCAACTTATTACGGATGTGGAATTGAGTATGTTGTAGTATATTACTAACGGGGCCTTAAATATTGGATTACAAGTATGGGTATGCTCGGTATATTTCATGACCACATTAGTAGTAGTGTTTAAGTGATAGGTTGTCATTCAATTTGATAAATCGAAATGAATCAGCAGTCACTTGATGAATAAAAGTGATAAGAACGTCCAATAAGTCATGACTTATTTTATCATTTTATTCTAGATCAAGAAATTTGATGAACTGCATAAGGGGTGACAAGCACCATGCCTCTTGCTCATCATATTGATATCAGCTAGCAAAGGACTTTCTGAGATAACTAATGGGTTCAGTATCTTTAATAGATGGCTGTATTCTATCCCATTTGGGGGCTGTAATGGTTTGCTAGAAACCGCTTACAGTCTATGAGTGAATCCCATTGCCAACATATGGACAGACCCAAAGGATTGTGCGCTTAAAACTAGTGATATGGGATTCCTTGTACATGCAATGTTACAAGATTTGATGAATAATTGATTATTAATTAATTAACATGTCAAGTCAATGTAATTGAATAATCTATATAACTCCAAGTAATTTAGTTAATGGTATAATATAATTTATTTTATATTATTCATTGAATTAAATTAAGTCGATTAAATTTTATTTACATATGGTATTTATTTAATTGATTATTAAATATATTTATATGTCAAATAATTTAATGGAATAAAATCTAATCAACAAAGTTGTCACATTATTTTAATTAATTAGCTACCTAAGTTAATTTTATTAATTCATAGTATGCCATTAAATTTGATTAAATGTAAAGTTTTGATTTTTTCCATAAGGTTAATTTGTTTAAGGAATTAAACTTAAGGGTTTAATTATTAAATTACAAATTTAAAGGGACCAATTTATAATAAGAATTAATCTAAACCCAACTAGTTGATTAGGATATATACAAAATTAAAATAAAAAAATTCAAAAAAAAACAATCCTATACAAAAACAATAAAAACGTGAATGGCTACCTTATATATTTGGTGAGTTCGGCCATCATTTTTTTTGGGGGGATTTGATTATTTTTGGAGTTTTATCTATTGTTCTTCGTCCATTCGACTATCACCGGTCCCGGTTCAAGAGGAGTTCATGCACGTGAGATTTGAGAGCTTTCGCTTGAGAGCTTTTACTACAACCATCTCTTAAAGAGATATTCCAAGTAAATTTCATGGTGAAATAAATCCTATTGAAACCTTATCAATGGTTCTTTAAAAGATCCTATTCGAATTCGAAAAAATTTTAACCGGTAATTCCGCCGACGCGGTTATGTTGTCGATGACAATTCCCTTCAATTGGTATCTGAGCCTAGTTCTATCAAGAGGATTGTTTAGAGTTTTTCTTTATTTCTATGGTTTTCCATCTCGATGGAAAAAAATTTGGAAACGTTCTTGAGGATTTGTGATTTTTCATCAAGTTGGTTAATTGACAAAATTAATTTGATAAATTGATTGTTGTAATTAATCGATTTTGAATTTAGTCAAAAGATCAAGTTTCTTGATTTGTGAAAGTTTTCTATTTGGTAGAAAATGTTTCAAAATCGTTGATTTGAGTTTTTGATATTTTTATCAAATTAGTTGGTTTGATTTTGGTGGCTATATTCTTAAATTGTTGTTTATATTATTAGGGTTTTAATTATTTTATGATTATTTGTTTTAATATAATTAATTTATATTAATAATATAAATAAACAAATAAAATTAAAAAAATGGATAATGCCAAATAGTGGCGTGAAATATGGACCTGTGGACAGTTCGCTATCCACGGTAGTGTCCCGTGGGTCCAGGGAGTTCGAAATAATTTTTTCAATATTTATTCGTTTTGATAAAATGATTGAACCAGTTCATGTTTAAAATAATCGGGTATTTTATTTTATCTGAGGTCAATAATTTAAAGTGAATTGTTTAATAAAATTAATATGTATTTTATTTAATTTGGAGTAAAATTCTAATGGTTCAAAATTATCCAAAGTACATTTTGAGAATTTGAAGCGGTTGACTCAAATTATATCAAAATATCATTCATGTTATTTTGTTAATTCGGTGTCATAAATTCTAATATTTTATAATTGTAAACTTTAATTAATTAGAATAAAAGTTAAAGTTTTAACTTGTGGCATTAATATTTAATTAAATTACATATTTCAACTATGCAATTAGACCAAACAAACCGTGGTACTGGTTATAGTTGGGATGCTAAATTTTGAAATAGTGATGTCCTAATTCGAGTAGGAGCAAAATTGTATATTTTGCGAAATGGTATTAACCATTGGGTCTTCACAGGCTTTAAGTCACAATTGTCAAAATTAAGCGATTTCACCAATTATCTCGGCTAAATATAATAGATGTAATTATAATTGTCATGATGAATGCATCATATTAATATATATAAGTATGACGGTTACTACGTTAAAAGTTCATATTTGAGAATTTTATGGGTCCAAATGTGATTTGGTTTAAATATTCAATATTTGCTACTACCCATAAAAATTCTAAATTATGATTTTGTACATTAAAACTCATTTTATATATACAATATGGATACATAATATCTAATATAATTAAATGCACCCGATTTATTATACAAGCTGATAATACTTAAATAATCAATTAAATATTAAGTCGCTTAAAAGTGTTTCCCGGATTCACAATTCTGTCATACATTGTAGCACAAAAGTGCAACATGCTCAGCAAGGCACATTGTGTTCTCAGTGGGCCGCGGAGAGTTAGGATACTTAGTATGGCTAACATGTGGAATGGCGGTTTGACTCAACGGGTTTTTATTCTAACTCAACTAGGCCAAGAACACAGATGGGTAAAGTACCAATCGTCCATCAACCACGAGTCCTTTTGAGAAAAGGATTGGATGGTCTATCCTATTAGACATTCAATAATGGTTCTATGTTTGGGCTCAGTCTGGATCATTATTGAAGGGTTGTGGATCTTGGACAAACCCAATAAAATCATCAATATAAATTAATCAGGATTAATTAATTTATTTAATGGCTTTAAAGACCTTTTTTCAATCTTGTACTAATCATTCTATGCAAAATAACAAACTAATTTCAGCAACATTAACAACCAATCATTCAAACTATGATATGTCCTTGAAATGGACTGGCTATCTAGGAAATACTTCTTTCATTGGGCTCAATATTTGTTTTGAGACATGAATCAAAGAAATTTGGTAGATAGGCCAACTGCTCACTGGAAGAGAAATTATATCGGTCCAAGTTGGGTGGTATGTAAATTCAAAAATGGAAAGGAGGGATGTAAACACCTTGTGTTGGCTATAATGATTCCTGAATTATGCAAACAATTAGAGGAGATACAAGCCTATGCTATGGTAAAGTCTCTTAATGAGACATTTCATAAGAAACTTTATCAAGAGAAATCCTTTATCATTAAGGTGTTTCAATCATATAAGATGGATACTATAATCTTTGTGAATACTAATGTATAAAATATGAAGAAAAACAATAAGAATTTGGTTCATATTGGTGTATTAGTGTGAGACTTAATAGTTAGAACTATCTAGGCCTTTCTATTTGAATCCTATAACCAATTCATTATGGCACACATGCCATAGATGAGTATGACCGCGATAAGCTACAATAGTTTCTTTAGGTAGTCAAAGGTTTCGATTAATGGGACTCAGCTAGAGTTGATGTTTGATGAACGTTTCAATATAAGAGCATAGATGAGACATTGCTACTCAAGGGTCTCATGACTAAACGAAAGTTAAGTCTATACTAAATCCAAAGGACATTGATATAAAATACAAGTATCTTGGAAACAATATAAGAACATGTCCTGGAATATTTAGGAGATTTCATGAAGAGCATTAAATGTTCTCCATAAAGGTATTTATAATATAGATGTAATTGTCTCTCTTCAACATCTGAAGTAATAGCTACTTGATGTGTTCTAACATTGATAATGCACATGATCTTAAAATGACAAATGGTTGGGATCCTAAGAGATGAATTCTTAAATCATAAATGGTGTTCTTATAACGGTCATTAAGATTAAAGAATGTCACTTTAGGATAGCCAATAAATAATTTTGATTCTGAAAGGATGAAATTTTATACTCACTTACAACGTGAATTTTATTTCTATTTCAGTCAAGAATGTTTCTAGATATCGAGTTTTTCATTTATAATGAATAGAAATGAAATATTTGATAATTGTTATTCCTAAATTTAAAAGTTTAGAATAGTTCATCCTTGAGTCTATCAAAATGAATTTGATCTATAACATAAATACAAAATGGATAAGCAGAGATGCTTGATCTAATTTATATCCAAAAGTTATTTAAATCAAGTTAAGGAGAAGCACATGACTAAGCTATCTACAGATAAAGCTTAGGATCACTTGATTGATAATCATTTAACCATGCGAGTTCTTCGTATACTTGGTGAAATAATGCAGAAGCTATTCAACAAACTTGTAGAAGTGGCAACATTCTAGTAAGCCTGAGATACAGTGGGAGCAAGCGTAGGGCCTTAGACATATATGCTTTTTCACGAAGTTGTTGAATGAGAAGCTAGCATGATGGAACCAAAACACAGTGGAAGTGTATATAAGTCCAGAAGTATGATAGTTGGAAATAGACAGATTTCTTGGTTACTCTCAGAGATGAATTTCAATTAGCATGACTAATGAGATTAGATCCTTCAAGGACTTTGAGAATAAAATAGAGAAATTAATAGGTTATAATGTTAAGGCTTTTGGTTTAACCAAGAAACCAAGTATATTAAAACTTAATCTGAATAATTTTGAGAGAGTGTGAGATAGACTCACAACTCAGTCCTCCTAGAGCACACCATCGTGATAAAGTATTCAAAGGGAGGAACAATGCTATGTTAAACGTGGTATACTCAAAATAATTCGTTTTGATCTCTTGAAGCCTAAACTAAGGACATAATTCTTTACTACTAGTTAAATGCATCACACCCCTAACTATGGCTATTGAAAGAGATCCATATGAAGTATGGATAGGCTAAAACCAAATGAGTCTTTTACTTGATTTTGAAAGGTGAAATCTAAATCACATTGTTGACATAAGATTAATAATCTATATCATAATATTGATGTTAGATTGGCACAAAATCAATTTAAGCCTATTTGTGAACTACCCATTGGAAACCCAAAGGGTATTGCACCTACGACCTTGCCTAAACATGATGTTTGAGGCTTACAAGGGTGTTTTCTAAGAGATATCAATATTTAAGAAAAGTAGTGGGAGCACGATTGAAGTAACAAGTCCAAGGCACATGAAATCCTGAAAGGACAAGTCAAATTTTTCATTTATACTTCATGCATTCAAAGCAAAAGTTGTAAAGTCACAATTGACCTAAAAAGGCATGACGGTTCACCTACAAACTTGAGGGACACTCTTTCTCAAGATTATTAATGACTCTTATCATATAGCATGAGTAAGAGTATTTGAACCCGTTGGAAGGCTATTGAAAATCCTTAATTGGCTTGATGGTGTAAAAGCCAATAAAGTAGAAATGCAATCTATGAACCATAATTTAGGTTGATAATTAGATTTTCTCTTTAAGGTGATAAAATGCATTTAGAATTTTCAAGTAGCCATCCAATGATGTTTTTTTATGGAAAATGTGTGTATGTGATGTTAATTGTAAGTAGTTCACTTAAGTTAAAGTGAATACTTTGATGCAAGCTTTAGGCAAAACCGTGACATTCTTTCGAGCTGCAGATCTATGTTATTAGATCGGATCCACAAGAATGACCTTTAGGATAGAAATCTATAAAGTTAGATTTGATTCAATTGGTTTATACCTAAAGACTAGATGTATTCTAGTTTTGTTAAGATTGCTGAAAGTTATAATTTGAGCAAAGAGCTCTATACACGATATTTGTTAATTCTGCAATAAAAACTGAGCACATAGTAGCATGTCGTGCTACAATGGGAGATGTTTGGACTAGAAAGTTCATAAGTAAGTTAGGATGGATGGATCCTAGACATACTTGATGTTTTTCCTTGATAAAATGGGGGCTAATGCACAAGCTAAAGAGACCCGGTCACAAAGTTCGAACATGTGTTTAGTATGTCACATGACATGTCATTACATGGGGTTGACACAAGAACAATGTCGTTGATCGTCTAACCAAAAGTCCAACATGGATGGAGCTTAAGGTTAGGTCGGATCAATAAAGATGAGGGCAATGCCGACTGTGAACTAGTTCAAGTAGGAGATTGTTGGAATTTTTTATGTGCCCTAGTTCTAAAGGCATTGGTTCATACAGTGTCATATTATAAAGGCAATAATTTACTGCATTATCTTGTGCTATAATATGAGTAGAGTATCCGTGATTGATAATCATAAATGTCCCAAGTCTATTTTAATCGTGGGAATGAATGAAATGAAAGACTTGTATGTTGGATGATCTATAGCAATGTAGTTGCTATGTCACTTGGTAAAGTAGATCATGAACATGGGCAAATGTTGAAAACATGTTTATTATTTTATTCTAGATGAAGAAATACGATGAACTGCATAAGGGGTGACAAGCATCATGCCTCTTATTCATCATATTAATGTCAGCTGGCAAAGGACTTTGTGAGATAACTATTGGGTTCAGAATCTTTAATAGACGGTTGTATTCTATCCCAATTGGGGGCTATAATGGTTTGATAGAATCCGTTTACAATCTGTGGGTGAATCCCATGGCCAACATATGGACAAACCCAAAGGATCCTGCGCTTACTCCAAGTAATTTAGTTAATGGTATAATATAATTTATTTTATATTATTCATTAAAGTAAAATTAAGTTCATTACATGTATTTACATATGGTATTTATTTAATTGATAATTAAATAAATTTATATGTCAAATAATTTAATGGAATAAAATCTAATCAATAAAGTTGTCTCTTTATATTAATTAATTAGCTATCTAAGTTAATTGAATTAATATATAGTATGCCATTAAATTTGATTAAATGTAAAATTTTAATTTTGTCCATAAGGTTAATTTGTAAATTATAAAAGATGGCATATGAATTTGTTTAAGGAATTATACTTAAGGGTTTAATTATTAAATTACAAATTTAAAGGGACCAATTTATAATTATAATTAATATAAACCTAATTAGTTGATTAGGATATATACAAAATTAAAATAAAAAAATTCAAAAAAAAAATCCTATACAAAAACAATAAAATCGTGAATGGCTGCCTTATATATTTGGTGAGTTCGGCCATCATTTTTTTTATGGGGGGATTTGATTACTTTTGGAGTTTTATCTCTTGTTCTTCGTTCATTCGGTTAGCACCGGTCCCGGTTCGAGGAGTTCGTGCATGTAAGATTTGAGAGATTTCGCTTGAGAGTTTTTACTACAACCGACGCGGTTATATTTCCGATGACAATTCCCTTCACTAAAAGAATATTATGTTCTGTGTTTGGTAAACAAAATATCTTACAACTAATGAATGCAGCGGGCTGAAATTTTAATTGAATTACGCTGATTAATTGTAAGAATGCCATTTAAAAAAAAATATTAATTATCATGACTTTTCTGCCATAATACACTATTGTGTCTGTAAGTTTTGCAAGATTTATCTCCTTACATTCTGTTTCCATCTAATTACAAGTACTTCCATTAAATCCTTTAATGAGTGAATGATGATTATATGTGGTTGGTCTGACTAGTTCCGTCAAGATGTTGATGTCCAAAGAATGTAATGCTAATTCGTAAAGAAACTTTGTAATTAAATGTCTAGAAAGCTGATGTTCTTGATTTAATGCATGATTGTTCAACCATCTGATGCTATACAAAATGCTTTGATCACTATCTAAAGTCCAAATTAAACCCAAAAAATGTTCTTGTTGAAATTTTATCAATTCACAAATATATTTTAGAAAACTTATGGAGTTTTTTTTTTTTTTTTTTTTTTTTGCAATGAAGTCCTTGCATTTAGGTTAGTCTCGTACACTATATGTTGCTATTGTTTGAGAAATGCAAAATGCATTGAAACAATTAGACGACTTTATTAACCTGGAAAATAAAAATGTTTCAAATTATTGATAGAGAAATAATTACGACAAAATATGTCGTGGAAAAAGTTAAATATACAAAGAATGAAGATAAGACAATCTTGTTAACACAAAACGTCATGCTCCTAAAGGCATATCTGGCCATTTATTTATTTTCTTAAAATTTCTTCATTGAATTATTGTCAAATTATGTGGCAAAAATAAGTTAGTTTACCGTTTTTGTCCATGTGGCATATATGTTACCTTTACAATTCATGTGGTTTAACTCATGTTATATGGATCCTGACGTGCAAACATGATGGAGAAAATTGAAACTAAAGTTCATCAAGTACAAAGAGCCATCCATGTACAACAAAATGGTTGAGTTTCCATTGGGTCTTTCTCAGTTAGCACTGTAAACCTGTAATGGCTTTGAGCACAATTCTCATCCACAGAACTGTACTGATTCCTCGAGATTTCAAACAGTTTAATGAACCTTCGTTTTAAGCACTGATAAATAGTTACTGCAAAGCAGCGAGACAACTGGTATTTTAAAAGCATTGATCATGTAACAATCGGATTTGAGAATTTCTAATGGAATTGAGAATCAGATCATGGAACAACGGGATGTGAAAATGGGATTTGGTGTTTTATAGAATTTGTTGGGCTTGTTATTCTGGACCTAAATAAACTTTCATTTTTCATTTCCCACCTAAGCAATTTATTTTCCCATGTTGATCCAATGTGGCATGAGCAGTTAAAGTTCATTAAAAGATCATCATATTGGTTACCGAAATAAAAGCATATAACTGTGAAGGTAACATGTATACGCTGAAATAGGGATCCTTGCCCAAATAATAGCAGTAATTTTGACTATTTCGCCAGCTACGAAGAAAATATCATGGCCAAAACCCAACAAGACATTAACTATACTTTTTATTTTGAATTATCTTCTGAAAAATTGATAATAATCCATCAAACCAACTGCTAAAAAAGGAATATTGAAAAACTATGAATGTGCATAACCATTTCTCGTAGTGTCCAAAAGAATTGTAAACCATCCCTGAATGAGCTTAAATGGTTGGTTATATTAGTGAATAAATCCTATTCTTTAAACTAACTACTCCTTGCTTTAAAAAGCAAAGATGCTATCAAACATCAACAACACGACCCACCTCCGATTAGTGCTCGAAAACACATATCGAACTTGTCATACAATTTGGAGGGAGTGTGTCTTGTTATATATACGAACCCAACTCACCTGAGGTGAATCATCCATCAATGGGACTGAGCTTCAAGAAGGATGTTTGTGGCTGCATTTACATCATTTCTGGCATGGACAAGAGCCTGTCTGGCAGAATTGCGGTCAAAACCCATTGAGACAAGTGTCGCAATTGCATCCTCTGCTGGCTCCAAAGCCACTGCCGCAGGAGCTGGGTAGGTTCTCTGTCTCATATGACGCAACATTCAGCAAATTGTTACCCGACTAGAAACTTGCAAAGCCCCACAAGCAATTAACCAAATTTACTTTAAACCAAACTTCCAAGTCCAAACATGATGATTTCATATTTTAAGGACATAAATTTAAGATCAGGGAGCAAATCTCACAAAATGTTAGGTTTAGTGGCCACAAGCTACAAATCTAGCCAAGCGCAAAGGCCAACAATGTTGTTTTGCAAAAATTCAACTGGGGGCCGCTAAGGCATAAAGAAAAATGAAGCTAATGAAAGCTAGAGAGATTACTGAATCCAGATTGGAATTGGACCAATAAACTGAAAATGCTTAAAAAAAAGCTCACCTCTACTTGGCGACCTGAAAAGGATGGAGTAGTTCCTACAAAATTCCTAGATGTTGCTCCACGTGGACTCCCAGAAAATGGCCATGAAAGCCGTGAGAAGAATGATGTTATGAACTCTGGAAACTGTATACACAAAAGTTGAGTATCAGATATAACTAATGTTGTAACTGATTATAATATTAAGGTGCAGTTTGGTTTCCATATTGGCTATTCCATAGGAATAGTACAGAAATAAATGAAAGAACGTGAAACATGGTAAAAGACATATAGCGCTCATATGTTATTCCATTAGAGGTGGAACACATTCATTCATTTCACCTAGGAATAATTACTCCATGAGGTGAAAAAATCTTTTTTTATTCCAATAACAATGATGGATTCAAGACAATAGTCAATTATATTTCACATTCTTTCATTCATTTTTATACTATTTGTATAAATCATTCTGCAAATCAAACGCCACCTAAGATCCATAAATAGTTTAACACATTTTCACTACAATGATACAATCCATTAGCATCACTCTACTTAAAACTGCAAACATTAAGAAAAGAAGAGAAACTACAAAGAAGTCATGGAACTGCACCAAGTTTAACCTATATGATTACTTACAGAAAGTTGGAAAGTATGAGAAAAACTTAATTACTCAACTTCGCAAAGGAAATTTTGCTAAGTTCTAAACTCAGCCAGTTTCACTTATAATTACCATCACCCCTTCTAATTCAAGCACAAAACTAAAGAAGAAGCATGGTTTGACCCCTGACCATAGAATAATGTGTAGGTTTGACACCTCACCTTTTATTTTCGAACATTGGCCCCATAACTTCGATAAATTATCCCCACTGAGCATTATTTGGCAGAGCTACAACTGATATGATTCATGTACCACTAAAATATGAGTTTGGGGTGGAAAAATGACGATTTCTTAATGACCCATAAGGCTCAACTTATTTTCAATTTATTTCAATTCAAATTAGTAAATTGCACTTAACTCAGTCGAGTTCAGCTTCAATTCACTTGAAAAAAACCGAGCTTAAATCTTACATGCCAGAGAAAAGCCAAATAAGTGTCCAATTTTGTTATTCAGGGAATAGTCAGCGGCAACAATTTCAGACATGAAAGGTTGAGGGTAAAAAACAATGCATTTTACTAAAGCCAAAGTTTTGCAGTTCATTACTACTTTACTAGATCAAAATTCTATGCTATCAACATGATCAATTGTTAGCATACAGTTGTGGAGGGGAAAAACAAAAAAGCACTAAATATAAACAAAGACAAGGTCAACAATTATACCTTGGCTTTTCGTATGCCAATGAGATTCAACCGATACAATGATCCAGCTAAGATACCACACATCCCTGGCAAGATAGATCTCTTCCAGGAAGAAAAAAGAAGCTGAAATATCAAATCATCAGAACTTCTGGAGACAAACACAAAGAAGCAGCCAAATATAAAGTGAAACTTAAACAAAACTGAAAGATGAGAGACAGATAATATAAGCGTTCAATATTTACCTGAAAACCAGCAAGATATATGAAAGATTTATCTGAGAAGTGGACACCAAAGACACGAAACTGTGTTGATACAGGAATGTCGAAGAAAAAGGGAATAAATGAAGCAAATATAACACCATAGGGTCCAGAGGTCAGTAGGTTTGCAGTTGGATCTACAAAAAAACAATAGTTCAAAGAGTTTCTGTGTAGTGAGAACCTTGAAACTCCAGTTATTTGCAAGACCTACCAAACATATTGAGCATATAAAAACCAAATCGATAGACTGCCTGGAAAATAAATTTGAACTAGAAAAGTGTTCTATGCCAAATTTTAAAAAAAATTATGGACTACTGTAATTTCATATTTTACATGTTGCAAACCCAAAAGTATGACCTAAAGAAAGTGCATTGGCACTTTATGTAGCAACCCCAATCATACTACCAGCCATTGTGATAATTATGATACTAATGTATCAGGTACTAAATGTTCTGAATACTTAAATCATTAAAAGGCGTATTCAGCATGGGCAATATCCCAGCAGCAATAATGACCATCATGGACCATGCACTTACAAAATCATATGCAATGAAATCTAAATGCATGCATACAGTTTGTTCCATCTCTTAAGTATTAGCTCCCCATTAGAATCCATGAAACTATTTGCACACTAAGCTTTTGGCCTACTGCTTTTTTTGTCCTATGAAAACCATTATTTCTTTAGTGAATCTTACCTCTAGAAAGGTTACTGTTAAGATGCCTTGAATTCCAGCCCATTCTGGCTGCTAAAATTGACTGCACATGGCTGGAAAGTTGCTGAAAAATAGCTGGCATTTGTGGTCTTGACAAATGGGCAAGTTGGTGGCTAGTTGGTGAAGTGGGCAGCTGTA
>CATIWQ010282729.1:0-20883 GCA_949673415.1 Euphorbia schlechtendalii | reverse complement strand
CATGCAATTGGATTTACGTGGATATCAAATAATATTAATTATCCAATATTTTCGAGGTAAATAATAAATAAAAAAATACAATTAATATTTAAATACGGATCCGGGTCCGGATCCGGGTTTCATTACCCGGACCCGTTTCCTAGACCCGGACCCGGACCCGGATCCGACGGGTCCATAAAGTCGAGATCCGGACATTAAAAAACAGATTCGGATCCACGGGTCTGGGATCCGTTGCCATCCCTATTCCCATCCCTAGATGAACGGGATAACGGAAGTAACTAATCGGACCATCTTAGAAGGAATCAATATGAGGGTTCATGAGCACTGTTCATCATGGCTAGAAGAGCTCAACAATGTCCTTTGGTCTTACAGAACCACCCCCCGGACCGCAAAGGGCGAAACTCCCTTCCTCCTCACATATAGAACGGAAGTAGTGGTCCATGTTGACATCGACGCACCCAGCTTAAGGGTGGTAAATTACATTGAAGGGGCCTCAAACGATGACTTGCTGAGACACTACTTGGATTCCCTGGAAGAGCGGGGTGAGCAAGCTCTCATCCGCATGACGGAATTCAAATGGCGCATCGCCCTCATACACAACAAGAAGATCAAACCTCACACGTTTCAGGAGGGCGAGTTAGTCCTTCGTAACACAAAGGACTCATAAGCAAGTGAAGGGCGAGGGAAGCTCGGCATCAAATGGGAGGGCCCATTTAAAGTAGTAAAACAAATAGGTGGCAACACATACAGGTTATCCACTATACGGGGAAAGGTCTTACCTTGCACATGGAATGCAACCTCTCTCCGAAAGTTCTATACAGGAGCATAATAGCCATAGCGTCTTGCATATTTATTTGGAGGTCATCTTTGTAAGCATTCAAAGCAATGACAATACAATATCCTTCAAATTTCTTTCATAAAATGTACAGATGATCACAACTCAACAGCCCACAGGGTTAGATCCCCGAGATCCTCTCGGCGCTCTCACGCTTTGAAATTAAAGCAAGTTAAACAACACGCAGGGTCAGATCCCCTCGGCGCTCTCACGCTTTAAAATTAAAGCAAGTTAAACAGCCCGCGAGGTCAGATCCCATTGGTGCTCTCACGCTTTGAAATTAAAGCAAGTCAAACAGCCCGCAAGGTCAAATCCCCGAGATCTCCTCGGCGCTCTCATTCTTTGAAATTAAAGCAAGTTAAACAGCCCACAGGGTCAAAATCCCTCGGTGCTCTCACGCTTTGAAATTAAAGCAAGTTCAATAGCCCGCAGGGTCAGATCCCCAGAGATCCCCTCGGTGCTCTCACTCTTTGAAATTAAAGCAAGTTAACCAGCCCATAGGGTCAGATCCCCGAGATCCCCTTGGTTCTGTCACACTTTGAAATTAAAGCAAGTTAAATAGCAGTAGGATTATATCCCCAAGATCCCCTTAGCTCTCTCACGCTTTGAAATTAAAGCAATTTAAAACAAACCTTGACGCTCTTACGCATTGAAATTAAGGTAAGTTATAAACAACCCATAGGGTCAGATCCCCAGAGATCCCCTTGGCCCTCTTACTCTTTGAAATTAAGGCAAGTTATATACAGCCCGCAGGGTCAGATCCCCAGAGATCGCCTCAGCACTCTTATGCTTTGAAATTAAAGCAAGTTATAAACAACTCGTAGGGTCAGATCATTGATGATCCCCTCAGCACACTTACGATTAAAGCAAGACTAACATTTTAAAGGGTCAGATCCTTGGAGATCCCCTTCGCACTTTCATGCTCCACAATAAAAAGCAACTTACAAATCCATAGGGTCCTACCCCTTCAAGGACCCTTAGCCGTGAGAGGCCCTTTGGCAATGAATGGCTTGCAAGCAATTGAAGTTACAAACTTAATCATTTCAATATACACTAGAAAGGTCATATAGACTTCACAATCATCTCAACAATTAACTCAAGCTGAAGCTATCTCCTAGTTCGGCTAACATAAGTTGTAAGCAAATAATTGCGATAAATGATATTCATTCAGCAATACAATAACACAACACACAAATGACATGCATTTAAGAAACACAGCATTCTTCACAAAAACCTGGTAGTAAACAAGGACAGTATCAGCAACAAATACTCCGTTAATAAAGTATATTTGCAAGGCCACAAGGGCCTAATAGCTACCAAAGTCCAAAACATAACAAAAGGAGAAAATTATAAAGTAAAGAGAAAGAAACGGTAGGCCGTGATAACTTAAAGAGAAGAGGAGGCATGTGTACATCATAGAATCTTCTTCTTCATCCAACCCTAACTGATTAGGCTCCAAAGGATCAACATCTAATAAATTATCAGTATAGTCCAATAGAGGCTCCTCATCATCAAAGGGTGGAGATCCCAAACCATCAAGACTGGATCTCCTCTTCATCTGTCACCACAGAGGAGACGTTGGAGTAGGAAGGCTTTGGCTGTGGAGGCCCAAATATACGTTCATCCTCCTCCCAACAGCTGAGGGGCTCATCAGGGAGAGCTAGCTAGGCGAGATCATCAATGTTCGCTAGGGGTGCATCTCACAAAGAAAGGCGGTGCGGTAGCTGAGATGATCCTCTCACCAATCCTCGCGGGTCTGCTTCACCTTCAGCTTGTACTTAGCATTATGACATTCATATTTGTGCTAAAGGTTCTACAACGCCTTAGTATTCCCCTTTGCGATAGTCCTCCAATATCCCAGCCCCTTCTAGGCATTCTCTAGTGCCTTCACAACCTCAGCCTTCTCCTCCCTCTCCTTCGCCGCCTCAGCCACAGCTTCCTCCACTAGCACCTTTAACCTATTCTCTTCAGCTTTAGAGGTGGATTTGATTTTGGCTAATGCCAGATTGTGCTTCTCCTCGAGCCCCAGCATGGTGATTATCAGCTCCTTCTGCTTCGCCTCGGAATACTCCAAGTCCTCTCGGGCTTGGGTCAGCGCCGCAGCCTGCTTCTTGTCGGCCTCCCCCATCTTTCGGGTGGCCTCCTCCACCTCAGTAAGGGTGTCTCGCTCTTGCTGAACCTCCTTCATCCACTTCATGTTACCTTGCGAGGTGGCATAGGAAGCCGCTAGTTGAAGATGAGTGTCAATCAGCACCTTCGCCACTCGATGAGAGGTAGAAAAAGCCTTCGTACGGAGGTAAGCACATTAGATAGGGAAAGTAGAAAACATAGTCAAGGCATGCACAAGTGCCAAAGATACCAATATTAGCAACTCAACTAAGTACTTACAAGCAAAGCTTGCTGCTCAGCGTAGGCCCCCAACTCAGAAAGACCCATTGCACTAAAGTGCACATCCTCGCTAGGGAGCTTGGTATAGCACCCCAGCTCACCCATAACCTTTGCCTTCAACAGAGGCACATCCTCCCCATACACCTTCCACCACAGCTGAAAATGGGACATAGAGGTTCAGATCATCTCAATGAACACACAACGAAGAATCATAAGTTTACAAAGCAACACATACTAGAGGCGGATCAAACTTAGCCCACTAGACCTGCTCCTCCTCAGTGAGAGGAGCTTCCCCTTGGAGGACTTCTCCCCAACTCCGCTATCATCATGGGGGCGCTTCTGCCCCCTCTCTCTCTAATCTCCACACCTTTGGAGGGTGTGGCAGATGCTTTCCCCCAGGAGGAAGCACCCCAGGACTAGCCACAAAGACCAAGGCTCTTTGAGGTGTGGTCTATATGATAACCAATCCTCATTGGCCTTGTTGGCCATCTCTTACGCAGTAAGAGGGTCCAAAATCCCCTACTCAAGCAACTGCTGAACCCATCCCCCGGCAGCAACAGCTTCCACCTTTGGTGTCACTTCCGTAGCCGATACCGCTTCTGTCCCACTTCCCACTCCCGTGGGGGTGCCCTCTGGCGCCTGAATCTGCGCTGCTACCACTGCAGGAACAATTTTGGGTTTTCACTTAGTACGAGCCATTCCTACAAATAAAAAGATAAAAGAATCAATTTTTTGGAGCCTCACCATCCTTGACGGTTAAATCAGTATAAATGATGGCCCCTTGGTCCATCCTGCAAAATAAGTCATCCGGTTAGCCCAATAAATATTCCGCCACACGCCAATGAATGCCCAGCAGGATTTGGCGCACAACCTCCACCTCTCGGCACTACGAAGGGCTCAAATCTAAGGCTCACCACCAGGTGTAGGGATCCTCGGGATTGCGGTTCCATTGGGTGTGGAAAGGAAATTTTCCATTTCTCAACGGGTTCGGCGCACCCTCCTCTATGTTGTCAGCAGATTGGTATATCAAGAACCATTTATCCTTGAAATCCCTGACATAAGACTGCTTCCCTATGGGCTTTGGCGTTGTCTCCCTGTGCTTCCCCAAAACACGAAGGCTCCAGCATGCATAGTGCGAGGCTTGAAAAAGAGATGAAATACCGGCCCGGAGAGGATGAAACCTAGCTCGCTGCACATCCTTACTAATACGGCCAAAATGATCCAGGCGTTGGGATGCAATTGGCTGGGGTACAAGCCAAACTCATGCAACACATCCACTAGGCTAGCATCCATAAGGAAGTGAAATCCTCATCGCACTTGTTGAGAAAGTACGGGTATAAAATCTTTCTTAAGGGGATTCCACATAACCTCCCCCTTCTTCGGCACCTTCCCCAACACGCCACAAGAAGACCCAACCAATAACTCATAAATTTCATTCGCCTCCTTTCTGATGGTGGTGGGAATTTGACAGTCAACCCCTTCGGTGGGGAAGGGAGAAGAAGTTTCCCCCGCCGCAATTTGACGGCGCGGGATAGAACCCGAACCACCCCCCCATCATCCTCAATTTAGCAACTATCTCTGGGGCCCTCAAAGATAACACGGTGGTAGTAGAATGGGGAATATTCTCCTCCGCTGGTTGCTGGTGGCCGGGGTGGTGAATCAAGGCACAAGAATCAGAAGAACTGGAAGATATTTTACCACAAACTACAAGGGAGAAGAGAGATGGAAAGAAAGATGACTCACTCACAAGGGAAAAAGAAGATTTTCCAAGAGGTCACTGAAGAAGTTGGATTACTTGAAAGCAAGAATAAGACATGATTTTAGAAAGCAAAGGTAACGGAAGAACCTGAAGAATGCAAACACCCCTATTTATATGAAAAACGCATGGAAAACGAAGGGTTAAACCAGTTATACGAAGCGCGGTCATCATTACTATTTAAAAAGGCGGATATGAAAGGTCGCACCCACATGAACAATCGCAGCTCGCTAGAAATGACACCACTCGCGCTTAATACACCCGTGCAGGCCTTTTTCTACGCCCTAAAGAGCCTTCATTTGGGCTCGTTGTGGGGGGACTTCTAATAACAAGGCCCATTAAGGGCCCAAATAACACACCTTGGCCCAGATAAAGGTTTAGTCAAAACACACTTCGGCGAAAACATGTGCTGAAACCACTTAAGCATGGTAGCAGTGCTGAGTCAAGTCTTAGACGAAAGGTCCTCAGCATTCTCCTATTCTCATGCCAAAGACATAGTGTCGAGGTCATCCCTTCAGCAACAACGTCCGTGTTTAAGATGAGACACCCTCGGCATCACCCATGCTGATCAGGCACACTCCTTATCTCTACACTGTCGCATCAAATGCAAACCTGATTGGCAGGGATGAATCATTTAATGCTCCGACAGCAAAAAAGACCATCAAGCGACTTGCCACTTGCGCACAGCTTGCAGGCAAGCCCTACAAGCCATCATTACATGAATACCTATAAATAGTAAGGCAATCTCCTATTTCTGAGGTAACTGTTACTTTAAACCTCTCCCAAATCGCTAACTTTAGCATTGGAGGGTCTTCACCGGAAACACTTTCGAACGGAGACTTGTTTTGTAAGTTCCAAGGACGTTGAAGACTGTGGACTTCACTCGACGGATACCAACCTATGATAATTTACAATTAACGTAAATAGTTAAAAGAGAGGATTAGATGTCATTGGACTTAGTTCAATTAGTACATCTACAAAGAGTGGTTGGAGATGACTGAAGATCAATCTCTAACTTATTCGGAATATATTTTCTATCAAGAAAAAAGAGAGGATTAGATATGTGTCATTAATACATGACATACTAACACTGTTCTTGAATGAGAATGTTAAGTCTTTAATTGTACGTTGGTGCATACTATGTTAAGTCTTTAATTGTGTTGAACCAAGTTAATAGTTTTTCATGGTACTTAAAACGTTTTGGAAATAATAAACTGTTTAGGATAATGAAATTAATTAAGTACTAAGTAGATTCTTAATTGAACAAGTTTACTTGAGTTTGTTTAAGAAAAAACAACTCAGTTTACTGAGTTTTGATTAAGTTATGGCTTAGATAAAAAAGCTGAGTAATACATATGTTATTAGATATAGACTCAGCGAAGCTGTGTAGCTTTTATTTATTAAAAGCTGAGTTACTTTGACACTTGGAAATTGTATGATACATGTGCATTTAACTCTGTCTGTGAGAGATGGAATATTCCTTTGTTGCTTTTCAGGTTGAAATTGTTGAAATTAAAGAAGGTATTTAAGTGGTCATCACAACCAAAAGGTACGGAATGTTGGAGAATCCTTGCTAGCGTCAAAGGTAAAAGGGATCTTCTGACAAGCATCGTTTTTCCAATGTCTCCACGCAACTCTGCAACCTCAGCAACCAAGCAAATCACAAGTTTCCGCATTGCTTAAATGAAAAATTGATATATTTTAATCAAATTTTGGCCTAATTCATATATTAAGCACATTAAACTTTTGATGATACAAAATAATTATGTTATCATAATATTTTATAAGAAATAATCAAATATAAAAGATCTGTTTTATTGAAAGAGCTGTTGATTAAATTTTTTCTGGATGATTGTTCTTCGCGGTTTATTAAAGTACTATACGGTATGGTATGGTATAGTACAATATGATTCTTTGAAAAATCTGTTTTTGGATATATAAGGTATGTTATGGTTTTTTAAATTTTAGTTTGAATTAAAGTAGAATCACCAAATCTGTGATTCTATTTTCATGGTTTTTGGAACCATGAAAAAATCATGAGAGAATCATACTATGAAAAATACTATACAACCAAACAAGTGAATTTAATTAAGAACTATACCATACCATATAATAAACATGAACCAAACAAGGCCTTAGTTTGTGTAATAGAATTGACGCAGTTAATGTTTCAATAAAAATGATGTTGTTTTGCACGAATGATGTTATTTTACTAAAACCATATAAATATCAAGATTTATACGTATAATTTAGCTTTTTAAGTAAGCAAATTCTTATTCTAATTCAAACAATTTTTAAATTTTACTACTATTAGAAGCATTTGATTTTAAATGTAAAATTGGAACAAAAACCATAAAAATACAACATTTTCAAAACATGTTTAATTTAGTAAAAATTTATGGCTTAATATTGTGAGTTGTGACTTAAAATTAAAATTTGTGCCTTGAGTTTACATATACAAAGAGACATGAGAAAAAAGCCAAACTTTTTCACTATCCAAATGCAATATATTCGCTTTTTTTGGACTGAAAAATCAAACTTCAAATTCCAACGATAGATACGAACATATGCCACGTATAAAACATTTTTCTTAAAAGATCTCATTTGGCCACGTATAAAACATTTTTTTTGAAAACCCCCCGGGGAACGATGTGTTCCCCCGACGGGAAAAAAATTAGAATAGGTGAAAATTTCGAGACGTATGTCCCAACTAGGTTGATGCATACGCTTACCTACAAAACACCTATTCCTCTTTTATAAATAAAACAAAATCCATCAGTTACAAGAGAGTAAAAAGCCCGGCTTGACAAAAATATCTGACTTCGAGCTACCCACACTACGTTTGGTACATTTAAAATAAAACCAACAGAAATGTAAACAAAAGTCAACGTGATCAAAGGTAGGATGGGTTCCTTCGAAGATGAGATTATTCCTAGTTGTCCAAATGGTCCAAGCAATGGCGATCCAAAACGAAGTACTGAATTCCCTAGCTCGACCCGGTTGAAAGAAGACGCGCCATTGCAAAAGAAAAGCTTCACTGGAACAAGGTATGGGGCAGCAAAAACCGAACCACCTCATGGCAGCTTGCCATACACGACGACTCCGATTGCACAGCAGTAGCGCATGGTCAGTGGTTTCGATACAAGTGCAAAACGGAATGAGAAAATCTGGTGAAAGTGAAAGCAATGTATTTTATAGGTTAAATTTGGTAAGAACAAGGTTGTAGTCCAATATTGACAATGAGAAAATATAATTTATAATAAATTTTGAAGTGATTGACAACAAGTTTCTATTTGAATATGTATAATTTTTAACCTACAAAGAAAGCAAGACGGAATGTTCATCTTGCGAATGCTGTACAATGGCTAGATTATAAGAACAAAGTTCTCTTTCAAGGTGAATGTCATTGTCCTCTTCATCCATCACGATCATATCATCTTCTTCCTCTATTGTGGAACCTAACCAAGCAAGTGAGATCACATGTAAAGATGAGAATTAGAAAAATGGTATAGAGCTAGTAAGAAGTTGGTATTTGAACAATTTTTCAATAAAATATCTTCATTCATGCTTGATTTGTTTACCAATAATGTATATATCAATTTAAAATCGTAGGAAAAGCACATCAAGTTCATGTAGAAACTAACAGTGTTGAAAGCTTGTTAAAATAACATGAGTTTATACTCAATACCAGCATTCTACCAGCAGTATACTAGAAGTATATCAGTTTAAAATAACATGCCTTAAAAACATATAAATACTAGTAGTATATCAGCAAAATACTAGCAGAATACTAGTTGGACATTTTAAAACTTGCTAAAATGCAGAAATTGGACCAGTTACTAGCTGAATACCAGTTGTATACAAGCACAATACCAGTTGGATATTTTAAAACTTGCTAAAATGCAGAAATTGGATCAGTTACTAGCTGAATACCAACTGTATACTAGCAGAATACCAGTTGGACATTTAAAACTTGCTAAAATGTAGAAATTGGATCATTTACAAGCTGAATACCAGCTGTATACCAGCAGAATACTAGTTGGACATTTAAAACTTGCTAAAATGCAAAAATTGGATCAGTTACTAGCTGAATACCAGCTGTACACCAGTAGAATACTAGTTAGACATTTAACGCTTGCTAAAATGTAGAAACTGGATCAGTTACAAGCTGTATACCAGCAAAATACCAGTTGGACATTTAAAACTTGCTAAAATGCAGAAATTGGATTATTATTATTAGCTGAATACCAGTTGTATACCAGCTGAATACTAACTGGACATTTAAAACTTGCTAAAATACAAAAATTGGATCAGTTACTAGCTGAATACCAGCTGTATACCAGCTGAATACCAATTGGACATTTAAAACTTGCTGAAATGTAGAATACCAGCAGTATACCGGTAGAATACCAGTTGACATTTTAAAACTTGCTAAATGCAAAAGCCGGACCAATTACTAGCTGAATACCAGCTGTATACTAGTAGAATACCAGTTGGACATTTAAAACTTGCTATAATGAAGAAATTGGACCAGTTACTAGCTGAATACCAGTTGTATACAAGCACAATACCAGTTGGACATTTTAAATTTTGCTAAAATGTAGAAATTGGATCAGTTACTAGCTGAATACCAGCTGTATACTAGCAGAATACCAGTTGGACATTTAAAACTTGCTAAAATGTAGAAATTAGATCATTTACAAGCTGAATACCAGCTGTATACCAGTAGAATAACAGTTGGACATTTAAAACTTGCTAAAATGCAGAAATTGGATTAGTTACTAGATGAATACCAGCTGTATTCTAGTAGAATACCAGTTGGACATTTAACACTTGCTAAAATGCAGAAACTGGACCAATTACTAGCTGAATTCCAGCTGTATACCAGCAAAATACCAGTTGGACATTTAAAACTTGCTAAAATGCAGAAATTGGATAATTACTAGCTAAATACCAGTTGTATACCAGCAGAATACTAATTGGACATTTAAAACTTGCTAAAATACAAAAATTGAATCAGTTACTAGCTGAATACTAGCTGTATACCAGCAGAATACCAATTGGACATTTAAAACTTGCTTAAATGTAGAATACCAGCAGTATACCGGTAGAATACCAGTTGACATTTTAAAACTTGCTAAATGCAAAAGCTGGACCAGTTACTAGCTGAATACTAGCTGTATACTAGTAGAATACCAGTTGGACATTTAAAACTTGCTAAAATGAAGAAATTAGATCAAATACTAGCTGAATACCAGCTGTATACCAGCAGAATACCAGTTGGACATTTAAAACTTGCTAAAATGCAGAATACTAGTAGTATACCTGTAGAATACCAGTTGGACATTAAAATTTGCTAAAATGTAAAATATTAGCAGTATACCAGCAGAATACCAGTTGGACATTAAACTTGCAAAAATGCAAAATACCAGCAGTTTACTAGCAGTATACCAGAATTTCAGAAACAAATTAGAGTATACCTTCAACAATTGCAGATGCTTTATTACACTTTGTTATACATGTGGATAATTGTTCATTAATGTGCTTTGTGATTTGTAGGAGAGGAAAAAATGCAGGATCATGTCACTGTTGATTTCCATGGCAGAATCTCCATCTGTAATTTGAAATTCTATCTTCAAATCTTCTGTGTCTTCATTTATTTTCAGGCTTTCAACTAGCAACTTTTTGAATTCAGAAAAAGTAGAAGTTTGCGAAATTAAGATGCCAGCAACTTTGTAACCGATGAATTTCAAGTTTTCATTCCATGATCGGTAGCAATAGGAAGTCGATCCATAATGTAGGTTTTATCAATTTCAGATAACATGTAGCCATTGTCCGATGGAAATATGCAGTGATATGTCTTTGCAATTTTTCTTTCATCTAAGAATCGTGGCTAGCAAGTGATTGTCCTCTTTGTGTTACATCATTCACAGACGGGTTGCAGAGTATTGATGGTATTTTCTGAGGGTATAATAGATCTTATACATCTTTTTTAATATTCCTGGTATAAGAAATACCGTTTACATGTTTTCTACTTTTTTTAATTTGTTTATTTGGTCTTTTTGTAATTTAGTAATTTTATCTAAATGTATTGTAAACATATTTTACATGACATTAAAGACCTATATAAGAGGTCTTATACTAGTTGTATTCTTTTATAGTAAATCAGTTTGTTTAAATATTTCGTATAACCGTATAAGAGCTTTATACCAGTTTTATACTTCATATGATGAATCTTTTGTAAGTTTTATATTTTTTTAATATAGATTTTGATATAATTGTTTCACATAAAGTTATTATACCAATTTTATACTTGGATTTGGGATTGGTGTTTTTTACTGGCAGTGAAAGATTAGAAGAATACTGGTAGTAAGACGTTGGAGGATATAGTTTATAATCTTGAGAAAACGAATTTTCAACTCTTATCATTTAAAGAAACTGCCCTGAAATGTATCATAACCGGTTACCGAAACGAAAACATTGAGCAGCCTATAGTGTCTAGTTGTTTCCATTCTATTCAAGTAGTTCAGTACTTCAGTTTAAGTTTTAAATCAAATCAATAAATTTGTGTTAGACGGATTGAGCCCCCAAATTTTTTTTTCTTTGTTGTTAAATGCAATAGTTCTTGTAGTGCTTTAACATAAGCTAAAAATAGTTTTCTTTTGCATGAGTTGGTCTCCTCATAATATCAAAGCTAGTACATCACAGGTAGTTCAGATTAAGTTTTAATACAAACCAAGAAGTTTAGTGTTATAGGGACTTAACCAAACTTATCCATCAACCAAGGAATGATTATTAGCCTTAATTCAAATTCCTCGTAGTTTCTGTACATCCATATAAAATTTATTTCTTGCCAAATATTGTAACAGGATTGAAAGAAATAAATTTGTTGAAAAGATAATATATTTAAAACAAAATACATACTAATGAATAAAGTCACTTACAAATTGGTGAACAGAAAGATAATTTGTTTTAAAGTAATATTTACACCTACCCATCCCACTTGTTATATGCATTAGGTATTTTTCTTTGGTTTTTTGCTTTTTATATATTCTTGTATAGTTATTGTCCATTATACTGTAGGTCCGCAGTGTAGTATGATTACAATTCAAGTTCGTCTCAACAAATAAGTTTGTTATTATAACTCCAATTCGGTAATGAATTGAATTATTGAATTATGAAGTACGTCAAACACCTTTGAAATTTACAAATTTATGTATACCAATGAAATGGATTCATTTCAAATCAAAAGTTTCTAACACAGTTCCAAATAATTATATTTCCCTCTAAGGCTTAGTCAACTAACTTTTAAGAAAACAGATTCTAATTATTCATTGTTTTACAAGAAAGTTCGTTTGATATAAAGACAGAATAGAATTTCAAATAGATAGGTCGTTTCATTTTGCTAGCATTTTAGTAGTACAATGACTTGGAAAACCAAACAAACAAATATGATAAAATTTATAGTAAAAAGCAGACACAGAGTATCGAAACTCCATATTGAAAGTACAATCAAACACACACGGAGTATCGAAACTCAATATTAAAGTACATTTTTTCTATGAATATATGTTGAAAATAGATAAACTTAATCATAAAATAAAAAAATAAAAGATCAAATAATAAAGATAGAAAATGAAACACGTTTTTCCTTTGGCATGAAAGTTAAGTCAACAAAATGTGGCTCTTGGTTGAAATTGTATAAGGAAGATAATGAAGGGGGACTAGATGTGAAATTTAGAGGCATATAATCAAAAAATGGTAGCTACAAAATCTCATCTCTTACGGCTAAGATATGTTGAAATTAGTATCTTTCATTATAAGGTGGGACTTATTTAGTAGATTGGAAGTAGTATATAAAGAGTGTATTATGCATTTGTAAAGTGTGTGAGAGAGAGTAAATTAAGTGAGTTGTAACTTGCTTAATAAAATTATTATTGTGTGAATTACTCTATTTAATATTTTGAGCTAAATTGATTTTCCGTAATCCTCTTTACTCCAACAAACTGCCAGCGTGAAAATCAAATTAAAAAATACTCGTAATCTATAGAGTGGCAACATCTATAGAAGATCCCATCAGCTCTTATGGATCCCTCCTTTGCTGCCCCATTCACTACAGTCATTATTATTCAGTGACTATTGCTATAGTCAATAATGTAGATAATCTGTGGGCCGAGAAAGTATTGGGCTACAAGTGGGGTTGAGCCCATCTAACACAAAACCAATTAGCTTGTGTTAAGGTCTAATCTACTCCAGTTATATATCACTCAATATTCTTGTTTATTTTCAATGTGGGGTAAACCACATCTCCAACACTCCCCCTCAAGTGCAACTGGGCCTAGACTAGTTGCCACTTGCCAAACATTCCTTGGCCTATCTCATCGGAGGCTCAAAGTCATCAACTGGTCTAATCTTTCTGCTAGCCCAAACTCCACCATGACTTTAACACGAACCTAGGATCTCGGCTGTCAAGCCTTCTTCTCGCTTTGATACCATGTAGAGAATCCGTGTGCAGGAAAAGTGTTGGGCTTTATAGCTTGAATGAGCATACAAGTAGGGTTGAGCCCATCTAACACATAACCAATTGGCTTGTGTTAAGGCCCAATCTACTCCACTTATATGCTACTCACAATTCATGTTTATTACCGATGTGGGATATTCCCAACAAATAATTGGTTAAAAAAGAAAGGTAGTCAATAAATGAACAATAACCTGTAGAGTTTAGTTTATAAAGGTGATATGTCCCATTAGAAACAATTATTGATGATACATATCTTCAAATGTGAAATTTTAATTCAAAATTGGATTCAATTCATCTAGTTGATAAATCCAACCGCAACACAATTATTAAATAAATGAGAGTGAAATAAAAAAGAAAATTAATAATGAGCATCAGTAACTTACTTGCACACTATGGACGCCGGCGACATTATGCAATCGTTCCTTGGTTGAGGCATATAGCTTATATGGATCTACAAGAAATTGTTTTTAATTAATTATAAAACATTCAACAACCTCAGATTAATAGTTCTTTTTCCTTTTAGTTCAGAGAAATGCTAGCTAGGATATATATTCAGATCTGCAAAAGATCTAGGCAAGGACTTGAATCAAATCTTAGATCAACAAATTCAGATGTATGAACATGTTATTTGTTTGAGTTTTTATCTGTTCTGAATTCTTTCTATTTCTGATGGAACAAATAAGAAAAACCAGAAAGGAATATTAATCTTAGATCAGCTAGAGATCTAGTCATGAAACTGAATATAATTAATCTAATCGATTTATAAACCATCTTAGCTAGATCTAGGAACAAGTTTTTTGGTTTGCGTTTCTTTTTCCTTTCCATCCTAGCAGCTACATTCAGATCTGCAAAAGATCTCGGCAATGAATTAAATCTATTATAGCTTGATCAATAAATTCAGAGTTACAATTCTTTCTATTTGGGTATAAGCATAAAGGAAAAACAAGGGGAAGAGTATCATTATTGAGTACCTTTTTGCAGATCATAGGAATCATCATCCATCAAGAGATTTTTTTATGACTAAGAAATGTGGCTGCTATCTAACTGATTACTTATAAGATCTATTTATATAGCCACACAGAGGTGTTATCTCGTTTAGGGTTTTTGTAATTCTTCTTTAATTAGAAAATAATTTTACGAATCAAACAATTTTTTGGCATGTACGTACATGTTTATTCTTTTTTTAACATGTGAAAATCGTTCATGTTACATGTACAACATATGTCTTACTCTGCAATAAATATAATAATAGTAGAGCGACTTCCAACATGGCCGCATTCTAGGATTTTGTTCGTGAGGGGGAATTGTTAGATTTGCCTTTGCATGGGCGTAACTACACATGGCATAATTCCATTTCATACTCGTGCATTGATTGGGTTCTATCGTCATTGAATTTTTCAGATTTGTGGCCAAATATATCGTTAACCACCATCGACTCAGCTTTATCAGATCACTTGCCATGAATCTTTAAATCTCGGGAAGCCCCTTCCTCCGATCCGAGGCCATTTCACTCGCTCAACTTATGGTGGGGCAATCAAAATTTTTTACCGTTTATCAAACAAACATGGTCTGAAATTCAATCTAATTACGGGGACATGGACTTAGCATTCAAACTAAATCTACTCTGTAAGGCTATAAAACCATGGAACACGGTCTATTTTTGGCAGCCTTGAACGGAAAATAAAGGAGCTGGACTCGTTGGTTCTCAGTTACACTTCTAGTGATGCAACTTGTCCCCTTACTTGCACTTTGTCTGCGTATTTGCATCGTCACAAAACTGAACTTCAGTAGGTCCATAACAACCTTGAGAGCCTCCGCCATCAACAATTAAGGGTCTCGTGGATCCTATAGGGGGACAACAACACCTTGTTCTTTCATCGTGCAGCATCAACCCACTTTCGGAACAATCGAATCCTTGAATTTGAAGTACACGAAGACTTAACCACTTGCGTTGAGGACATTACCAACGCCGTAAGGAATTTTTATTCGGCATTTTTCTCTCTACTACCCCTGTAGTACCCTTTTCACTCCACCTTCTAAATTTCAAGAAGGTTACCGTAGATCAAAAATTGTCATTAATTGCACCTTTTTCGGAAGAGGAAGTATGGAATTTGTGTCTTGGAATGTAGAGAAAATAAATCGCCCGGACTCGATGGTTTAATTTTTACTTCTACAAACGCTTCTGGGAGGACATCAAACCCGACTTCATGCTTCTCATCCACGAGTTCTATTCCACTAGGAAACTATCGTCCAACATCAAGGGATCTTACACGGTCTTGATTCTGAAAACTACCAGTATTACTACATTACCTGAGTTTAGACCCGTTGCACTAATCCATGGTGTATACAAAATCGTTGCAAAGCTTTTAGCTTCTAGACTTCAACTGATTCTATCACACATGGTGGCCAATAATCAATTCGCCTTCATCAAAGACCGTAGTATTCATGATTGCTCCTTCTTAGCTTCGGAAATTATCAACCGTGCTCACTCTTCTCGCCGTTCTTGCTTATTACTCAAGCTTGACTTCCATAAGGCGTTTGATTGTGTCTCTTGGAAATTCATCGATGAGATTCTTTCGAAAATGGGTTTTGACAACAAATGGATCTCCTGGCTGTCCAACAGTAGAAAAACTCGAGCACATCGATACTCATTAATGGCTCTCCGAGTGCACGATTCGTCTTCACAAAAGGGGTAAGGAGGGAGATCCGCTCTCGCCTTTTGTTTTCATCCTAGTTACTGAGGGTCTAAAACAACTGATCTACTTAAGCATCAATGAGGGTTTACTACCAGGTTTCAAGTTGGATCCATCATAGAATGATATCTCTCTACTCCAAAATTGCAGACGACACCCTTTGCTTTCTTTCTCCAGATTTGAATTTCATTGCCCCGTTTATGCGAATTCTAAAATGCTTCGAGCTGATTACAGGTCTCAAAATTAACTAACATAAGAGCTCACTCCTTGGAATTAATTGTTTGGAACCCCTTATCCAATCATGCGCATCTTCCTTAAGTTGTTGGGTTGATAAGTTTCCTATCACTTATCTCGGGGCACCACTTTGCATTAATTGTTTGCTGTAATCATCTTGGGACCCTCTAATTGCAAAGTTCATGAAGTGTTTTTTTAAATTGGAAGGGGCGTTGTCTCTCGTACGCGGGTCGATTGGTTCTAATTAAATCGGTAATCGCTTCTCTCCCCATTTATTTCATGCCATTGTTTCGGTTGCCTTCCTCCATTAACATTACTTTAAAGAGGTTAACAAGGAACTTCTTATGGCGTGGAAATTCAACTGTCAATGGTATTTCTAAAGTAAGCTGGGAGGACATCAAACCCGACTTCATGCTTCTCATCCACGAGTTCCATTCCACTAGGAAACCACCGTCCAACATCAAGGGATCTTACACGATCTTGATTCCGAAAACTCCCGGTGCGGCTACATTACCTGAGTTTAGACTAATGCACTAATCCATGGTGTATACAAAATCTTTAATTTTGTTAGGATCTTTAGTCTTGTAAAGGTGCCAACCTAATTGGAATGCTTATGTTTTATTTTACCTAACCGTGTCTTTTTCTTTCAAAAACAAGAAGGGCTGTAACCCTTTAAGACATTTTCTAGTAGGTACTTAACAAATGATTTTCACATGCCCAAATTGACACTTTATGACATTTTCTAGTATGTGCTTAACAAATGATTTTTACATTTAACAAAGTTTGGATATATAAATAAAGAGGATAGTGATGAAAGCAAGACAAATATTCTTTTCAATATAGCATAGATAGTATATCCAAATTAAAAAATATCATAAATTGTAATGAGCCATTGCAAACAATTTAATAGATAACACAAAAAAACGAAGAAAGTTGCAGACAATTGAAAAATATGACTCAATGTAAATAGAAAATTGGATACGTGTCTTTCAGCCAAATCACATAAATCATATGTATACTAATTCAACTGACGAAGAAAGAAATCAGTGAAAATAATTATTATAAAACACAAGTATTCATATCGATAGAATTGTAATTTAAAACATAGAATCTCATTCGATCAAAACTTTGTCATAAATAAAACAATAAAAATAACAATCAGACTCACATTAATAACATTAAAAGAATAATAAATACTTTTATCGAGACCATGAGGGATTTTTCGCCGGCAACATACTGCAATCATTGATTCCATTAGAAAACCATAAATGGCCATGTATGTTTATTGAAACTGAAATTCCTGTTGTCGGTGTTCTTCTCTTATAAACAAGGCTGGTGTGATTTATATCACACATGTGCCTTCAAGTTCATATAGGGCAACATGCATTGAAGTCCGCAAATTTGGCATTTGTATAAAAACGGAAAGGCTTTTTTTTAAAAAAAAACTCTCGGAGAGATAGCGTGCCTCCCCGAAAGCTAAAAAGTTGAGACGGGAGAAAATTTCGGGGCGAAGTCCCCAACTAGGTTGTTTCCTCGCTTGCAAAAACGGAAAGACTTTGCAATTTAGTTTGCGTGTGGCCATTTCTGTGATGCTTGGTACTTTGCTAAATTTCATTTGGTCTGTATGATCATGATCAAAAACAGCATCATAAACTAGTATAACTAATAAACTAAATAATATTCTCAAATATAACAAGAGAAATGGCCTTAAAAATTCTCACTTCATTATGTTGCAGGGGGCAATCCTTTACAAACTCAACTAACTCAAAGTCATCTCCCTCTTACCATCCATTAAAGCATCAATAGATTTCGTTTTCTGCTTCTCACCAGTACTTTCAAGCTCACCACCAGATAAGGCAGCAACTTCAACTTCCTCATTATCAGTTTCTTTTTACCTGTTGGATGAGATTAGTGCAATAAATCTTCGACTCATAGACACAGTGGTTGATGTTTGCGATGAAGATGTTGATCCTGCTGTAGCCACTGAAGGGAGTGAAGGAACCATTGTAAAGTGCTCTTAGATTTCTGTAGCACTAAGTCCAAACTTGAAAGCACATTATGCTTCACGAAAAATGGTAGGGTTTTACACCTAATGTCAATTGCTATTTTCTGTATGTGCCCAGATTCGGTATTTATATTGTTAACAATAATAAATCGATATGTAAGAAATACGTAGGAAATTGATTAGTTTTTATTCATTTTTTTTGTTATATTACAAAATGTAAAACCAAGTGCTTTATATAGCACTTGGTACTCTAGAAATAAAACTTTTACAGCTCGCAGAGAAAATGGTGCAGGAATGGTGGGGAGTAGGTGGGTAACCCCACCTACTTCTGACTTTTCTAACACTCCTCCTCAAGTTGAGTAGTGGGATCACCAATGCTTAACTTGCGTAGAACTTGAGTGAATATTTTCCCATTTACTGCTTTAGTTAGAATATCCGCTAATTGATCTTCAGATCTTACATATGGAAGAGTGACCATCCCTGCTTCAATTTTTTCTTTGATAAAATGTCTGTCGACTTCCACATGCTTGGTCCGATCATGTTGTACTGGATTTTCAGAAATTCTTATGGCCGCTTGATTATTACACAATAACTTGCATGGCTTGGATGGTGGAAAGCCAATTTCAGTTAGTAATTTCTGTATCCATAGGACCTCGGTAAGTCCCCGTGCTATTCCTCTGAACTCTGCTTTGGCACTGGATAATGCTACCACTTTCTACTTCTTACTTCGCCACGTAACTAGATTTCCTCCCACTAGAGTAAAATAGCCTGATGTGGATTTTCGGTCCATTGGGTTTCCTACCCAATCTGCATCTGTGAATGCTTGAACATCCAAATGATTATGGTTTTTCAACAGTACTCCATGCCCATTTGTTCCTTTAAGGTACCTTAGAATCCTTTGTACCGCCTCCGTGTGACTGCTTTGTGGTCGGTGCATAAATTGACTAACTATTCCCACAGCATAAGAAATATCTGGTCGGGTATGGGATAGATAAATCAATTTACCTACCAGTCGTTGATATCTTTCTTTATCCACATCCTTTGCTCCTAGAATTTGAAGTCCATGGTTGACTATCATTGGTGTGTCGGATGGACTACATTCCATCATTCCTGTTTCTGCGAGTAAGTTCAAAATGTACCTCTTTTGGCATATGAAAATACCTTGTTCAGACCTTAGTACTTCAATTCCAAGGAAGTATTTCAACCTCCCAAGGTCCTTCATTTCTAATTTTGCAAAAAGATTTTCTCTTAGTCTGGTGATTTCCTCTTTATCATTCCCGGTAATGATCATGTCATCGACATATATTATTAAACATGTCGTGAACTCTCCTCTTTGTTTCAAGAAGAGAGTATGATCTACATTGCTTTGCTTGTACCCATATCTCTTCATGGCTATGGTGAATCTTCCGAACCATGCTCTGGGTGATTGTTTTAGTCCATAAAGGGACTTTTTTAGTCTGCATACCTCTCCTTTGCCAAATCCCTTTTTGAAACCTGGTGGTGCTTCCATATAGACTTCTTCCAAATCTCCATGAAAGAAAGCATTTTTAACATCGAACTAGTATAGAGGCCATCCTTTAGTTGCTGCTACAGAAAAAAGGACTCTGATAGTGTCCATTTTTGCCATGGGTGAATACCCAGCGACTAACCTTGCCTTATATCTCTCAATAGACCCATCTGGTTTATATTTAATAGTGAATACCCAGCGACATCCGACTGCCCTCTTTACTGGTGGTAGGATACATTTCTCCCAAGGGTGATTCTTGTTGAGTGCATCCATTTCGTTATGCATTGCCTTTGCCCAACTCTCCAAACTCATTGCTTCTTCAACTGACTCCGGAGTGTCTTCCTCATACAAAGCCACTCGAAAGGCCTTTGCTTCATTGGTTAAGTTTCCTTCTGCAATGTTGGCTATTGGGTATTTTGATCCTTGCCTAATTGGTTCTGATGAATATCTGTTAGAGGAGTTCCCCTGTTTCTTCGAGGTGGCAATATTTGTGGCTCTACATTTGGAAATTCCTCCTCTGTGATGTCTCCCTCTGTGATGTCTTCCTCCTGATCACTATGATTGGTCAAAGTAACAGGATTAACAAGACTATTCTCAAGGTTTGTTTCACTTACCTCGGTCATCAAGTCGGGATGATTAGTATTCGTGACATTGAGCTCCGTAGGTTGTATTATTTCTTCAGAAGCTTGCAAAGAATCAGGACTTTCATGTTGAATTATTTCATTTGGAAATGGTGCCCAACTAAGTGAGTCTATGGTTGCATTCTCCCCCTGACTGCTGAGTTGGGTATCATAGAAATATTCAGTTTCAAGAAAATCACAGTTCATGGTGGTGTGGATACGCCGGGTTTTGGGATTGTAACACCTGTATCCTTTTTGATTTATACCATATCCCACGAAAACACATTTTTCTGCACACGGGTCAAGTTTAGTGCGCTCGGATTT
>CATIWQ010282688.1:0-20947 GCA_949673415.1 Euphorbia schlechtendalii | reverse complement strand
AGTAACATTTATTGTAACCAAGTATAAAAATTTAATAGGATAAAATATAAAATCTTAAAATAATAATAAATTTAATGTATAAATATATAATAAATATATAAAATTATTCGTCGGGCCGGACTCGGGTATTTATATAAAAACTAAGCCCGGCCCATAAATCTTCGGGCTTTGACGGGCTCGGACTCGGGCCGGGCTTTTTAAAAAAATACGTGTCCAAGCCCGGCCCATGAAAGCGGACTCGGGCCCGGCCGGACGGGTAGCCCGGCCCGTGAACAGGTCTATTTTTAATGCACTAAACTCAAACAGGTAAAATTATTGATATGTGATATTATCAGTTAACATGCAGTTTTACTGATTTTTTAGCTTCATTATAAATGATAAAATGTAAAACACATTGATATCAATACAGTTTTTAAGCATTAGTATAAAGAAATACGTTCCTTTTTGACATTTCACTGAATTTTTCAGTTTGAACTAGCTCTACATGCTCTCTTTCATACCTCTTTTCTAATTGAATGAACCTGAGCAATGAGTCAACGACAATACCCGATTTTTTCAATCGAGTTAAGTGATATGATACCGTTTAGATAACATTAAAATAAATTTCTTCCGCATATGAATTTAAATAAAATTTATATCCAAAAAAATATGTCTATTCTCTTCTTTTTCCCATTTTACGCTTTCAAAAGTTGACTAAAAGTATATATGTTCGAAATAGGCAAGGGTTCACTCACAAATTTGAAAACCATATATATATATATATATATATATATATATATATATATATATATATATATATATATATATATATATATATCTTTTTCTTTTTTTTGTGTTTTCAGATGTTACCCTTAAAAGAAGTAAAATTATACTCATTGCCACTAGGGTTGAAACAGGAGAATTTCTGAATCGGATGGAGATCCATTCTAATAGGTATGGAGATTTCCCGATGAGAAATTTTCATGAGTAGGAAGTGAAGAATTTTTTATATCCGAAATCTTAATGGATATGAAGATGGGAAATGCACTTCCCAGTCTGATAAAATCCTGAGTCCGACACTGATAGACCTCCATTAGAAAATCCCCAAATATCCCTTAAATTATTCCCGAAACATTCAAATATTTTCAATGTTTTATAAAATTATAGTTTATATTATATAACATATGGATATTATGAGCTTATACCAAGTCCTTTTTTGTATTTATTTTAACCTTGTAACTCTAAAGGTTCTGTATATAAATGGAAGAATAATGTGAAATTGAATCAAATATTATTGATTTTGATGTTTTTATCTATATTCTTATTTGAATGTTGAACATTGCATCTCAAGTTTGATGTTTATTTTCTTATGATTTATTATGTAATGTGATAGACTTAAAAAATATATATTAAGACTTTAATTTTAGCACGATACATTTAAACAATTTGATCGTTTAAAATAAATAAGTAATGATTCAAAATTTTATTGTATCAAACTTTGAAAATATTTACATATTACTTATTTTAGTGAGGGAATGGGAAATCTTCGATACCCGTAGAGAATCATTGATAAGGAAATAAGGTAAACATTATCTCTAAATCCTAAATGGATGTGAGAAATATTAGGTAAACATTATCTCTGAATATTTAATGGATGTCAGAAATATTTTTTCGTTAAACCTTAATGAGTATGGAGATGGAGAATACATTCTCTGCTTTATTAAATCTCGTTTTCATCCCTAATTGCAACACAAAAACGGTAAGGAACCATTTGAAAATAACGTGATTATATGACACATGACTTCAGCTAGATTAGAAACAATTCATTCGACTCTAATATGGTTTGCACGACATATTGACGAGCCACTTCATATTGTCATCAAAATTTTCTGTCTAATTCACTAAAATAGATCACGTATTTAATTTCAAAATGTTAATATTGTCTAATATTAATTAGTAGGTTATATCAAAATAAATGGCGTAATACATCAACACCCCCTTAAAGTTGGTTCAGAAAACCGGATGTCACTCTCAACTTTCAAAAGGATCAGTTACCCCCTTAAATTGATAAAAATGACCAGTTACCCCCCTTAACTTGACAAAAATGCACCAGTTAGCCCCCTTAACGCTACGAGTCAAAATTTGTTTGGTTTGACTTTTTAAAAATGTCATTTTTCTGATTTTTCACTCTATAACCAGAAGTTGACACGTGACATTGAGGGGGCAAACTGGTGCATTTTTGTCAAATTAAGAAAGGTAACTAGTTCTTTTTGCTAAGTTAAGAGGAGTAACTGATCTTTTTAAAAGTTGAGGGTGACATCCGATTTTCTGAGATAACTTAAATCGGGTGTTGATTCATTTGGCCAAATAAAATCTGAAATAGTGGGTTGAAATAATACGAACAAGTGTGGGATTCTAGAAATTCCAAAATCCATATTAAAAAAAATTGGAATTTCCGAAGACTATGAAAGCCATGTGTACGATGCAATGAATAAACTCATGACCTAATTCATGATTATATATTTCAATTCGTTTTGTCTCTTCAATTGTATGAACCGTTGAGTTTGTGGAAGGAATCTTTTTACAACTTTAATATAAAGTTTAATTCTCTCATTATAGTTATTTGGGTATTTTTATATAATATATTTGGGCCTAAAGGAGCTTGCTTTTATGGTGAGAATTGAGAAACATCAAAGATCGATGGACCAATAACAGTGAACTGGTTGGCTAATAAAGTCAATAACTGAAGCTGCAGCTACATATAATTAAAGAACATTTCTGATTTCACATATATTTTTCAGAAATCATTAGAGTGCCCTTTAAATTAAAAGGCTTTTATAAAGTAGAGTAGGGTAATTGAGAATCCATATCATTAAGGAGCTTTCGTGGAGTATATATTAATGTTGAAAGATTGGAAAAATCTGACTTCTAAAAGGATAAACTGGAAAAGAATTAAAAAGCACTTTACTCTTTGCACGTGAATATCACTTATCTCTTTTTCTTTCTTTTTAGCACTTTTTCCTGCCCACTCACTTCTATCTTGCATATATTGAGGCGTGGCAATTCTTGTACATATATATGGTTGAAAATGGATCTTGGGCCAGCCCATAATTACATATCCAGATCCGATTTTAAGAGTATGGATCTCACATTAATAGATTCAATACACTGGATCCGGATACAAATCTATAAAATTTTAAGAATATGGTTCGGGATTGAAAATTAGATCCCCGGTTTATAAAAACAAATTTATATAAGTTGAGCAATATCAAGAGATTTGTTTAAATATTGCTTACGACTTGTTAGAGAACACATAAGATATAGTATTTGTTTATTTGCAGATTGTTTATCTGTTTATAATTATAGATTTCAAAGCTCTACCAGGATTATATTTTCATGGGGTTCAAAAATTTATTTAGAAAAATTTTAAAATTTAAATATATGTAAAGAAGTTTTCACAAAAAAATTCATAATTAATTTATCCTAAAAGTAAAGAAACAAATAATAGATGTAAATAATCTTTCCATTATTGGACTATTTTACTTGAATAAAAGTTTATTCATTAACCAATTTCAAACATTTATTATTATGGGATCCATATTATAACTTATATATAATTTCTTAAATAATTTTTTGAAAAAATGGGATCCATGAACCCCACTTCCTAACATGTGTATTCGCCTCTGAGCTCTACATGATCATTGTACTAATAAAATATGTAATTATTGAATTTTATTCATGGTATGGTATAGAAATATAATAGACGTCGTTATAATTGTTTGAAAAACTGTTTTTGACCCATTTTTTTATCTAAGTTTGTAAGATTCGTTGAATTTGGAACTGAATCCATAAGATTGGACCCCGATCCGTCTATTGTCATCCCCGCTTGCAAGTAATCTTAGTATTTCCTTTAACAAAAATTAACATTAATCATGGAACACAAGATAATCAAATTATTTCTAAACAATCTAGGCCACCTAGCCAAATGATGAGCTATAACATTAGTCTTCCTTGTAACAATGTTGTTAAAAAGACATGAACTATATATATGATAATAGTTTTGCAATCTCATTCAGTTGAAGCAATATAAAATGTGATTATTTATCTCTAACACAATTTACGCATCACATAGTTTTCATTCACGAGAGTGATTCTGCAATAAAAAGTGCTCGAGTTGGTATGTATTATTTTTATAATAGAAATTCTAGACTTGGGGATAGAACATTTTAATAATAATAGACAAGCCAGGGCGGACCCACACATGGCTCTGTGGGGTCTCCTCCCTACGTTATATATGGCATTATTTTTTACAGGTTTAATGCATCTATACCTAGGCTTGTTTGTTGGACGGGTCGGGTCAGATTCGGGTTGAGTTTAGCAGATTTTTTTACAAAAAACACTAACCCAAACCCGGCCTAAGTCCATATTTTAGAATTTCAAGCTCGGACCGGGTTTATAAGGTCATTTCCAAGCCCAGCCCAAGCCCATAAATATTTTTTTTGTTATAAATTTTTTTATTAAACTAAGTTAAAAAAAAATATAAGGTAGATAAAAAAATATTTAAATTTTTAACATAATTGCCTTGTTTACTTAAAATTTTTAATATTTAGTAACATTTATTGTAGTCAAGTATACAAATTTAATAGAATAAAATATAGGAACTTAAAATAATTATAAATTTAATGTATAAATATATAATAAACAAATAAAAATAATAGTTGGATCGGGTTCGGGCCGGGCTTGGGTATTTATATAAAAACCAAACCCGTCCCATAAATCTTCGGGTTTCGATGGGCTCGGATTCGGGCCGAGCTTTTTTAAAAAATAAGTATCCAAACCCTGCCCGTTGAAATGGGCTCGGGCCGGGCCGGGCGACTACCCCGGCCCGCGAACAGGTCTAATACTCAATAAAGACACGCAATAAATGTCCACATGCTAGCCTGAAAATACTAAAACGGCCTAAAAAATCAAGACAAGTCTGTACTAAACAATAAAGTTAACACAATAATACATTTAATAATATAACAACTTTCTATGTCAAGGAATTAATAATATATCCGCGAAACATAATTTTTTGTTGGGTAAATAATTAAAAACTTCTATGAGATTTGCACGAATACACTGTTACCTTCTTAAGTTTTTTTATAATAACTTACATCTCCCTATGTCTTATCTTCATCTAACTAAAACATTTTTCCGTTAGATTTTATGAGTTTTCCATCCAAATAGTTGACGTGAAATATATTTTATGAAATATATTCTATAACAAAATCACCCTTTTATATTTTCTTTATACAATTAACTTATTTCCACTGTAGAATTTGCTCTGATTTTTCAAACATCATTTTTTTTAATCATTTGAAATTTTTATCAATATATAACGAAATGATAATTTGAAAGCCTGATTTCTAGTATTTGGCATGTTTCCAGATGTAAAGGCTCGTGAGATTGAATAACAAGGTTGCTGTTATATAATAATTTGGTTGTTCTTCGTGTTAGCTTGAAATGCGTTGTTTATTTTTCGCACAAAATAAACATAAAAAAATGTAACTTTCTATTACTTATAATCTCTTTTTAGAACTTGCATATCCTTGACTACTAAATAATATGTTTTTCTCACTTTTATTTGTAACCACAGTAAAAATAATATAAAGTCTGTAGCATCTGGCATTTAAAATGCTGGACACTCAAATTTTTGCTGCTGGACAGTTCCTATTTTCTTACCTTCAAAGTACATTGATCTTTATGATGTGTTTTCATTCCATTTATATGTATACTTATGTTGTTTACATAAATATTTTAGAAGATAATCAAATAGTATCTAAATATTTCACATGTGACTTTTTGAAACTTGCATATCCTGCAACTTTAGAACAATAATAAATTTTAAAAAAAATTCAAAAAAGAACATAGACAGAAGATCACAGCTTCCACCGTAATATGAAATTGAATTAATTGGATAATTAAAGAAGAAAAAGAAGGGCAATTCTGTCACAAAAATAGTTTTTTTGGATGGAAAAGTCATAAAACTTAACGGAAGGGTGTCTTAGTTGGATGAAGATAAAACATAGAGATGAAAAAGTTATTATAACAAAACACAAGGGTGTAGTAGTGTATTAGTACAAACATCAAGGTGGTTATAATTATTTACCATTTTTTTGTTTATAATAATATTTATTATTAAAAACTATTTTAACAAAATAATATTATGTGATAACCCGGTATCACTCACAAGAACGTGACAATCACGTTTCGTTTAGTGTTAGCGATCTGGTCACGCCGGATGAGAAAATCAACTTAGCTCACATGACTTGAAAGCCAAGATTGCCAGCTCATCTTCCCAGTGTATCCAAATATGAAAGCTTTCAATCCTAGATGGACTCTATCTCCTGTGACAGGAGATATATTCTAAGTAGGAACATTCCTCCAAAGGTAATTATTGGCTCCATCATTAATTTGACATATCTATCTCCTATAAAAAGGACTTCCGCTACACATGAAAGGTAAACAATTCAAATTCTCTAAACATTATTTATTCTCTACCTCCTCATTTGATTCCGTCACTAACTTAAGCATCGGTGAGGCTATGCCGGTCACTGTTTGTTTGCCTAAGTGAACCTAGCAAGTGCACTAGATCGTGTTAGTATTATGGGGCAAGACCAAGTGTCATTCCCACTAGGAGCAAGGAAAGTAATTATTTTTATAGACTTTCGGTAGTTTAGGGGTTTTCAATATATTAAAAAGTGTGAAAGAAATAATTAAATAAAGGTTGTTGTAAAATAAAAGATTCAGTGACAAGGTTGCTCCAGAATGCAGAGACAGAATGTAAGGTTGCTGTAAAATTACAATAACAAAGACACAAGCTTTACTAGGCCATTAAGCAGTTTTCATGATTCTTCCTCTCCTTTATTCCAACATGTTTAAGTGCATAGACCTAAAGTATCTTACCTACTTTTCATGTAACTAAATGCGGCATACCATCCTGCCACTTAATACTTTAAGGTTTTCACCCCGAGAGTTATCCACTTACTGACTAGACCTTAAGCATTTAGCTCAAGTAAGCATTTGGAATATATTCCAAAACCTTTAGCAAAAGTTTAGTATCCTCTCGGTGCATGTAAACTTAGGTGATTATTAAGAGGCCTAAGGTTGCTAGTCATTACCTTTTGATTCCTAGCATTCCAATCCAACATAGGCTAGCTAGACCCATGCAACATTAAAAACAATAATAATCAACCTAATCAAAGATTTGATGTTGGTTTAAACGAGATTCTACACCACAAGCAAGCCGCCGACATAGCATATCAAGCTTGTTAGGAAATTATATTATATGCATAAAAAAAGTAAATATATAATAAATAATATATATAATATAAAAACATAAGAACAAAGTAGAGAGGAGGTGAGCCAACTAAGGTTGATTTACAAAGAAAAATGAGGCTCCTTATATACTACTTAGAAGAGCCTTAAGCAAGTTGTCAACTTGCCATACTAAAATATTACAAAATATTTAGGGTCATTAGATTGCTACTTGATGGCCAAGTAAGGGGCAAATGGCAACATGCCTTTTATATTCATTTCCCTCCAAAAAGACTTCATTTCCCTCCAAGAAATGTCCCAACAAAGGTCCAATTGTAGATTGACACATCAGCAGCCTTACTAAGCACTCTTTTCACACCCAAATCTGGAAATCTTCGGCAACCTTTCTGATTCCACACGGCAACCTTCAAAACACACTTAAACATCTATAATTTCCACAATATAACTCCAAATCAAGTGATTCCAAAGATCAATTACTTATATATACTTGGTGCTTTTTCCACTTATCAAGCAACTACAAATGTGAAACACATGTTGAAGTCAACGACCGCTAATATATTTTGGGTTGGGTGTGAATGGTATCTCAGAACCATGAGGTAACCTTGCTTGAACATGAGTACCATCTATTGCATCAATAAAATCCTAATAAATAATAAATATATATTATTAGATTCAAACAAATTATTGTGTTTATATAATATATACTTATGAAATCAACACACCTTGAACTCATGATATTTTGGATGTTGAGGTTGATGATAACCAATGCTTTAATTATATTGAGGATGTGGACGAATGATATCACCAACTAACAACTTTACAACTTTCAATACACGATGAAAATGATCATGTATAGTTCTACCTGAGTGGATGAACAGCTCTTGCAACATTCTGTTGCTAAAATTGTGTGCACATGTAATAAGGAATATGCCCACTTCTTCATATATAGACATTTCTTATGTTGGTTGTAAACCATACCTTTTTTGCAAGTCATCACACAAATCAAAAAAGATAAATTTGTTCATTCTAAAATCCAGATAGCAACGCTTATCTTGATTGCTCAATATTTTCATAATAAGCATATGTCCTGATCTGATAGATGTACGAATAGGTACTTTATATGCATAAGTTGAATAATATAAGAAAACTAACGTACATGTGTAATTTGTCAACCTTTCCCACTCTCATTATCCTCAATACTTCAATCCTCCTCAATTGTAAGAATATTTGAATTAGACATTCTATAAAAAAAGTTGTAAAGTGTTGCCAACACAAATAACAAACATAATGAATAAAAAAATAAAAAAATCTCATGTAATAAATGCAACAAACACATAGCACAACTCTAATAGCATAAATAGTTCAGCTTAAATCCCAAATACATAAACAATTCAAGGAACAAACATAATATTAAAGATGTTCAAACATAAAACACAAGCCTCACCACAGTTGCAATCTTAACACTCATACTACTTATGTTTTTTATTATAAAGAAACAGTAAGAATCCAATACGCTCATCATCATTTGGTAGACCAATAAACATTTCCCTAATATTGTTCTCACCAAATTTCAGTACACCATAATATTTAACTGCTCCAGTCATTGAATAATTAAGAAAACCATTTGAAATATCAAGACAATCTTGAATTGTTGGTCCTTGTGGTGGTGGGGTGGATGTACCTCCTGTACTTCTACTATTCATCATCTCAACAAGGTCACATATACTCTCTTTTAGAGTAGTAGCTACAGTCACTTTTTGCTTGACTTGCTTGTTGTCACTGATGCTAGCCTTTCTTTTTTTTCTCTAGAGAAGATGATTCCAAATGAATGGGATTACTGTCATTGCTTTTACTACTGTCATATTCTTCTTCTTCACTATCAACGTCATAGGGAACATGTTCATATGATCCTTGAACACCAGTACCATTAATTTCAGATGTAGCTTGTGCTCTAAATCCAATTGCAACAATATCTAAAAATATAGCATCATATCGAAAACAATGCAATGATAAATCTTTACCGTAAAATTTTTTATAGTCCTTGTTAATATGCAACACTAAATATAAATGACATTATCATGTGAAAACGAGTGGATATATATAGTGAACAACAATGAAATAAAAAAATTTATACATACTATAATTTTTGCATCCTACCAACTTGCATCTACATTAATTGTGTTCCTTGTTGTATCCCAACCTAATCCACTTTCACCACACATCAGATTTTTAAACAGTATCCAATCCCTTCTCATACCATCCCAATTGTTTGTTAATTGATTTTTAGTATATCTCTTTCCAGTCCTTTCATGGAAACCATTCAACAAGTTTGTCCAACGACTTTTGGAGAAGTGAGAACCAGGTATGTTCCATTTCTAAATCTCATCCTCACATAACTTAAGAAACACCATATGCATTTTAGTATCCCAGCTAGCCAAATTAATTTCTTTCACCATCTTAGTGTCTCTGTTTTTCATAATTAAGAATGTGAAAACTAGACTTGTAAAAAGGAGTTTAGACATTTGAGTTTTTGCTACTTACTAGTAAAAATAAAAAATGAGTAGCAAAAATAATAAATTGAATTCTTTTAAAATATAATATAGACATTCATAACATAGCTTATAAATGGATGCAATGAAAGAAGGCAAACCTCTGTAATCACAAGGCTTCAGCTTTATAAGGCTCAAACCTTAAAATTGTCTCAAACAATTTAAGGCTCCCAACTTAAGCAACGAAAAACCTATATATCAATAAATAAAGAAAAAGATATAAGACCTGCTGCATCATCTTGTCAACAAAATGATAATCTGAGTTGTGACTGTTTCATTGTTTCTTTTAATTAACATTCAATTCAATATAATTTGTAAGCATTTTGCACTTTTGTTGTTGTTGGACCTAGTAAGGGTGTAAAGTAGGTCAGAGCGAGGGTGAATAACTCAGAGTGGGGGTGAATAACTTCAAAAAGTTGCTTCTAAAGTTACTTCTGAGTAAGCGCATGTTACTCAGAATCCCCTTTTATGGTTTATGTATTTCTAATGTGGAATAAAATAACACAAAAACAAATGAGCTGAGTAAGGGAATGCAAACAGCAATTTTTATCCTGGTTCAGCCTCTGCCTAATCCAATCCTTGGAAACTCCAGTTCAAGATTTAATCCACTATTAACTCTTCTTCTAGTGAAGAGTAAACCTTTTACAATACCTTGATTGAAGAACCCTTCAACAATCTTTGCTGAGCTATACCAATACAGAAGTTCTATTCTTCTATATCTGAGGCTCTGAGCTTCGTCTCTAATAAGTACCTTTCTTACTAGAACTTCGCTCCCTTACACTATCTTACCCTCAGCTTAGTGTAAGTTACAACAGTTTAAAAATAATGATATTTTTGTGAACTTCTGAACTTTGTTCCAGTCAGTTCAATTACAAACAGATGAGATTTGGATGTTTATTGTGAGAAGGTTGTAAGCAGATTGAGATTTATTTTTGCTTTAGAACTTGTATTAGGATTTGGCAACCTTCTCAAATGCAAGAAATCTTCTTTTTATAGGGAGAAAAAAGTTTTCGTTGATATTTGGACCGTTGCTAGGAATGCTGCCATTGATTTCCAACTTTATTTCCATTAATAATCCGTTAGAGAGCTCGCCCAAGTTTGATTTGCACCATGTTGTATTAGGTTGATTTTGAGGGTCTACTTTGTACTTGCAGATATGTTTCAGACTAGCAGGTGAGATTTGTTCTTGAATTTGTAGCAATTTTTATTTTGTAGCGGATGTAAGATCAAGGCACGTGATGGCATTAAATGCTAAGTCAGTTGTTTTGACATTTTGGCACCGAAGGATTGAGTTGACCTTTTGCAATCCATAGAGAGGCCTTTTAACGGTTTGAGTAATGAGTGATTCTTCTGAGACATTTTACCCCTCATTTGATTTTAAATATTCAAGTTCTTCTGATTAATCCTTGTACTTCTGAGACGACTTTCTTCTAAACTCAGAACTTACAAAACTATATATCCTTCAGAATCCAACAATCTCCCTCATTTTGTTGGTTCTAAGTGAAGTCAAGCACAGGATGCACTTACTCCCTCATACTCTGTCATAATCTTATGCTTATGTTCTGATTAATGAATTACAAGGAAGTCAGTACAATGAAGAGTTGTACTTTTGAACAGAAGTAAAAAGCCTTTTTATTGATAGGGTTTTGTTTACAGCATTTACACATAAGATGAATTCAAAATTACAAAGGTTTTTCTTTAAGAGCTACAAATTCATCTTGATGAGTCTTCTCTGGCTGATCTATCTCCATGGCGTTGGTTGAGGGTTGGCTGGAAATCATCCGTCTTTCCTAGATCTCCTTGAAGCTGTACTTGTCCTTCTCCCTCTACTCAGCACCAATAAGCTGAGCAACTATCTTCTACTCATTAAGCGCAAAGTTCTGAATGACATCTTGAATAGTTTTTGTGTTTGCTTGAAGAGGAGGAACAATTTGCTGAATCAGCCGTGTAGCTTTCCTAGGAACAGAGGGAAAAAAGCTTTCAAGGATTACTTGGAGAACCTTCTGATTCCATATCCACTAAGTGTTTAGCCCATTCGCCAGATGCTACAGGAACAGAATGATCTCACTGTCATGTGAGCAGAAGGAGTGAAGTGATAGGCCACCAAGTTGATTACTAAGCCCATCAATGCTCTTCTGAAGGGCTTCTGAAGTGCTTGCATTCCTTGCTACCATTATATCTCTGGCTTCAGTCATGGTCTTGGTAAGGGCAGCAGCATACTTCTGAATATGTTCCTCCATTTCATCCACAGCCTCATTCTTCTGAGCAAAGGTAGTCTCAGTGATTTGCTTGTGAGCCTCTTCAACAGCTTTGAAGATCTCAGACTTCAACTCCCTTTTTGAATCCGCAATAGCTTTAAGAGTTTCAGCCTTAGAATTATTTAGCATCTTAGCAAGACTATTTTGGATCTTCTCCTGCTGCCATAAACAGAAAGCATTCTGAGTCCTGAGCGCCTGCACTTCACTTTTCAGCTCCATGGAGTATTCAGTTGTTGTGCGCTCAATGGCAATCCCCAGAGTGGAGGTGACATCTCCTATCTGCTTCTGAATGATCTCCTTCACCCCACTCACTTCTTTGTGGATTATTATCAGCCCCTTCTCACCATCTTCCATTAACCCGTTCAACTTCTGGAGAGCCTCTAGAATATAAACGTAGTTTCTTAGCCTTGTCTCCATGAGAGGTTGCAAATGCTTGATCAACTCAGAATGTATTTGACTTAGTAAAGGGATCTTGTCAGCCCTTTCCATGATGATTTGCGCCTGTTTTGAGATGAGAGCCACACTCTGGGCAAGTTGGCGGTTGAAGGGGGCAAGTTTCAAATCCACTATGGAGTTGTTGAGGCAAAGGGCCATGGTCAGGAGATCATCAAGAGTCTTGCCCATATGATGAAGAGAATTAACAGGAATAGAGGTGCTAGGATTTCCTCCCTCGGTAATGTCACCAACCATCCATCCTCTGCTATCAAGAGACTCATCCCCAAGGATCCTTTACTCTGCAGGTCTGGAGATTAGAGTGATTGAGCTGTTGGGATCTTCCAGAACCTTTGGCACAGAAGGATGCTGCTATTGCTGTTGCTACTGCTGATTCTTAATCTCACTCATAATCTGAACTTCATCGTCTGAATCATCCTCCAACACAACTTCCTCCCTTATTTCCTCTGGCTTTATTTGTGTTTATCAAAGATAGAGCGGGCCATAGCAACAAAATCATCAGCAAGATCTGATGTTGATGGTTAGCACTCCATTCAGCTACTACTATCCTCTGAACTTCCTCCTTCTGAAGAGTTGATAGGAACGGGTCTTCCTTTGGCACAACCTCTTTCAGCAAAGATAGCTTATCAGTCTCTTCCTCCTTGTCTCAATTCTTCTCCCCCTCAATTTCATTCTTCTTCCCTTCACCTTTATCCTTCTTCTCCTCAGACTTATCCTCCTTCTTATCATCTTCGACCTTCTTGGCCTCTGCCTCAATCTCCTTTGATATCTTTTGAGCGATAGATACTGCTACTACAAGAGGATCTGTGTCAGCTGTTGGATATCCTCCTAGAGTAGATAGGAATTGTTGTGGTGTCTCCAGAGAGGTGGTGAAGAGATGAGATGGATCAAATACTGATTTTTGTTGATCCAGAGGAGGAGATTGTGGCTTCTTCTCCAGTAGGAAGTTGGTAGGATTTGCCACTTTTGGAGGAGCTGGACTAGGTGCTGCTGGAAGAGCCCCTAAGGGTAAGTCAAAATCCACTGAAATCCCTTCCAAAACCTTGCCATCCACTTCCTCTGAGTCATCATCCTTTGTCTCATAGGTGCTCTTCTCCTTCAACTTGCTAGTGAACTCTTCTAGAGCTGGCATCTTTTCTCCTACTGTCATGGCCCTTTTCTCAGCTTCCTCAACTGCTATCCTTATGTCTCCCACTATGCCCTTTCTAGGTACATTAGTGAAGACCTCCACTATGCTTCGATTATAGGCCGTAATCATATTGTCCTTTTCAGGATCATCCTCAATAACTACAGTTTTACCATAAGTTTTTACCTTCTTTTTCCCTTACCTCTTTTCTTTCTTTTCTTCTTTATTCTCCTTAAGCTCTTCTACCTTCTCCACCTCCTCTCCCTTATCTTCAGCACCCTCATCCACATCCTCGCTTGGGATAACCATTTCAGGATCAAATTCTCCCCTTTTTCATTTGGTAAGGATGCTGATGGGTTGGTTATCTTCTTCATCTTCTGAGTTGGTTTCCTCTATTGACTCTGGCACATACTTGAATTTATTCATGGAGTAAGTAATTCCTTATACCTTTCCTTTGGTGACTTCAGATAGAATTATAACTTCTTCAACAGCAAGTGCCTTGCTTCTGCTAGCTTTGATTCTCTTTGCTTTGGGAATGTCTTCCTATTTCAGCATAGGTTCCCTTTACCTCTTGGGGGAGACTTCCTCAACCCCTTTAGCCACTTTACCCTTCTTTGCAGCCCTCAGCTCCTTTTCTCTTCTTTTCTTCATTATATCCTTCTGCAGGCCTCCTCCCTGTCCCACTTCATTCCATAATCCACCTTCTTGTCAAAGGTCTCCCTCACAATCTCACTACCCATCAAACCTTCTTCATCTGAGCAGTCAATCTCGAATTATACCACAATTCTGCTAATTAAGCCACCGAGTGTAAACTTGTGGTGAAGCATGTGCTGCATTATGATAATAGGCCAGTTGACCTTTCTCTTCTCAACCAGATGCACCAAGATGCAGTGCTCATAGCCAGAAACTACGTTTGTTGAATTCGTCTTCTGAAGAAGAAGATGAGCCATAATAAACTGCCAATATCTTGGCTCTTGAGGCATGTGGGTGCTGATTTTCTCCCTGAACCATCCTTCTAGTATAAATGTCTTTCTATCATACCGAGTTGTATCTTCACAGCCTCTTATTAGAGCAATTCCTTCATCCTTCAAATTTAGCATCTTCGCTAAATAAGCAGGAGTAATGATTATCTCCTTTCCTTTCACCTTGGTCTTCAATTCCTCATCGCTTATAGTACACCTTTGAAGGTTACTGTAGAACTCAGGCATTATCTTTGGGAAGGTTTACTCTTTCAGCCTCACCCATGTTCCGAATTGGTGAAATTCGATGGTTGGTTTAAATGTGGGTGCATCAAGAAATGCATTATCTCCCAGAAATTGCTGGGGTATAATGGTAGAGGGATTTAACCTGTATAGAATAGGTTCAAAGGTTTTTTGATGGATTTTTATCACGACTTGCTCTTTAGGATTAGCTTTTGATGATCTAGTTTTCTTGGGTGCCATTTTTTCTTGTAAGAAAGGTTGAGGAAATTAGGGTTTTTGAGAGAAGAAAGGGTTTCTCAGCGAAAGGATTTAGATGATGAATAGTCTTTTCCTTTTATATAGGGGTGGTTTCAGAGGGATGGAAAAGTAATTTACCACAATGACGATTTCAGCATTTACCATTCAAAATATAGGTAACCGTCAAGGGCGTGACTAACGGATGAATGTGAATAGTTTTTAACCAAAAGATCTGGCTTAAGATTTGAGTTTTTGAATTTTGAAATGTGGAGTAGTTGGCGGGTCAAATCTTTTGAGACGTGGCGCTATCCTTTAGTTTCAAAAAATGACAGTCGCCTCTGAGACATATTATACTTCTGAGTGACTACTCCTTCTTCTGAGTAATATTCACACTGGATTACTCATACCAATTTCTCTTTTGAGGAAAGCAAATTGATCTTTGCTTAGAGGTTTGGTAAAGATATCAGCTCTTTGTTCTTCAGTGGAGATATATACCAGCTTAACGTCTTTCTTGAGAACGTGATCTCTTATGAAATGATGTTTGAAGTTAACATGTTTCATCCTGCTATGCTGAACTGGATTCTTCGATAGATCAATTGCGCTCTTGTTGTCGCAGAGAATTTCTATGCATTCTGACTTTACTCCATAGTCTTCAAGTTGTTGTTTGATCCATAGTGCTTGTGCAACACAACTACTAGCAATCATGTATTCAACTTTTGTATTAGATAGAGCTACTAAGGTCTGTTTCTTGCAATACCAAGAGACGATACTGTTTTCCAGAAAATGACATCCTCTAGTAGTGCTCTTCCTTTCTAGTTGATCTCTTCCATAGTCAGCATCAGTGTTCCATAGTCAACATCAGTGAATCCTTTTAATGAGAATTCTTCATTATTTGGATACCATAATCCAGCTTCAATGGTTCCAATCAGATACCTAAGGATTCTTTTTACTGTGCTCAGATGTGATTCTCTAGGATCACTTTGGTATCTTGCGCAATAACAGATTGCATAGTGAATGTCAGGCCTACTTGCAATTCGATATAGTAGAGAGCCAATCATTCATCTGAACATCTTCTGATCGACCTTCTTGCCTTCTGAGTCTTTGCTGAGTGTGGTGTTGGAAGCCATAGGGGTTGACATTTCCCTTCCATCTTCTATACCAAATTTCTTCAGAATCTCCTTGGTATACTTATATTGATTTATGAATATCCCATGTGGACTTTGTTTGATTTGGAGTCCCAGAAAGAAGGTTAATTCTTCCATCATTGACATCTCAAATCATGTTTCATTTGAGAGTTGAATTCCTTGCACATCCTTTCATCAGTGGCTCCAAAGATGATGTTATCAACGTAGATCTGAACAAGAAGAATGTCCTTGTTTTTTCTTTTGATGAATAGAGTTGTATTTGTCTTACCTCTGATGTAACCCTTTGAGGTGAGAAAATTTGCTAATCTTTCATATCAGGCTCTGGGTGCTTGCTTCAGACCATATAGAGCCCTTTTTAGTTTGAATACATGATGGGGAAATTTTGAGTCTTCAAAGCCTGGAGGTTGCTGAACATAGACTTCTTCTAAGATGAATCCATTAAGGAAGGCACTCTTTACGTCCATTTGATACAATTTGAATCCCATATGAGATGCAAAGGCACATAGGATTCTTATTCTTCAACTCTAGCTACTAGAACAAATGTTTTATCATAGTCTATCCCTTCTTCCTGATTGTAGCCTTGAGCCACCAGTCTTGCTTTGTTTCTTACTATGTTTCTTTCTTCATCAAGCTTATTTCTGAACACCCACTTAGTGCCGATGATAGATTTGTTCTTTGGCCTTGGAACAAGATCCCATACACCACTTCTGGAGAACTAGTCCAGCTCTTCTTGCATAGCCATCATCCAACTTTCATCATGTTTTGCGTCCTCAAATTTCTTTGGTTCTATAATGGAGACAAATGCTGGATGACTTGTCATTCTGCTGAGTTACCTTCTGGTGAGAACGGGGTTTTGAGGTGTGTCAAGGATCAGTCTTTCTGGATGGTCCTTCTTGGTTCTAGTTTCTCTGGGTAGATCATAATGGACTGGTACCTCTACTACTTCTGGTTGTCTTTCTTCATCTTCATTTTCTGAGAATTTGATCTCAGATGGTTCATCCTTTGTTGACTTTTCTCCTTGTCTTAACTCAGCGGGTTGTTTATATGAGACAGAATCTCCATCATCCTCTGAGCTCTTTCTTATACCTACATGGTTAGTTTCATCGAAATCTATATGTACTGACTCTTCTAATTTTGCTGTTCTTTTGATGAAAAATCTATAAGCTTTGCTATGTGTTGAGTAGCCAAGAAATATTGCTTCATCTGCTTTAGGATCAAACTTGCCTAATTGTTCTTTATTTTTTAGTACAAAACATTTGCATCCGAATGCTTTAAAGTACCCGATTTTAGGTTTTCTACCTTTCCAAATTTCATAGGGAGTTTTATCAATTACTGATCTAATATTTACCCTGTTTAATATGTAACAAGCAGTGTTGACGACATCTACCCAAAAATATTTGGGAAGGTTGTTGTCACTCAGCATTGACTTGGCCATTTCAACTAAGGTTCTGGTTTTCCTCTCAACAACACCATTTTGTTGAGGGGTGTGAGGAGCAGAGAAATTATGTTCAATTCCTCTTGCATCACAGAATCCAACGAATAATTTATTTTCAAATTCTCTACCATGATTGCTTCTTATCTTAGACAGAAGGACTCCTTGTTCTACTTCAATTCTGTTACATAATTTGGAAAACCCTTCATACGCTTCATCCTTACTACTTAGTAGGATAACCCATGTATATCTACAATAATCATCCACAACAACCATGGTGTACCTATGTCTACCCATGCTCATGGGAAGAACGGGGCTAAACAGGTCTAGATGGAGCAGTTCTAAGACTCTTTTAGTTGAGAAGTCAGATTTAGATTTAAAACTTTTCCTAAATTGCTTTCCATACTGACAGGCATTACACAAGTGATCCTTTTTAAAGTTTAAGCTTGGCAAACCCTCAACAAGTTTCTGTTTGACTAATTTGGTTAGAAGATTCATGTTAGCATGTCCCAACCTTCTGTGCCATAGCTATGACTCTTCTTCTTTAGTCATTAAACATATATCTTTCTTTGATTTATCATTTAGATTAATTATGAACACATTGTTGACTCTGGGAGCATAAATCAAGGTTTTATTTGACTTACAATCAATGATGGAGCATCCTTCTAAGTCGAAGATAACTTTCCTTCCTTGATCACACAACTGAGCGCACTCAGAAGATTGAACTTTAATCCATCTACAAGGGAAACTTCCTCAATTTTGATTTCTGCTCCAATGGTTCCTTTACCAATATTTTTCCCTTTTTGTTATCCCCAAAGCTTACGTTTCCATATCTTTTGCGTTCTAATGAGATGAATGATGTCTCATCTCCTGTCATGTGTCTTGAGCATCCACTTTTTATATACTAGATTTGTTGACCTTCTGTGGATCTAAGACTTACCCGCAAAAGTAAATGGTTAGAATCTTCGATCTCAGTTTCCCTTGGGTTCGGGTGCATTATAAATTAAATTAGGCCAATCATAAGAATCATAAAAGTCATTCTTAAATCTACACATAGAAGTTGTGTGGTCTTTCTTTCTACAAAAGTTGTAGAAGACTTTTACAGCTTCTCTGGCCTTTTCTTTTTGTAGAGTTCTTGGAGATGGACAGAGATCAAAAGATTCCTGAAGTGGTTGCCTCTGAGGTATGACTCTTCTTCTGACTTGTAGATTTCTCTGAGTCATCTTTTGATAACCTCCTTTCTGATGACTATCTACATCATACTTGTAACCATACTCCTTATAGCTCCTTTATCTTGAAGCTGAGGATTCACCTTGATATCTCCTTTGAACATTTTGCTTCAGAGAAGTGTTTATCTTCTGAGAATTCTTCTTCTTTTTTTACTATTCTTTCTTCTGATGTTGTGCCTTTTGTTGAGGAGGCTCATTCTTCTTAGGTACTGATTTTACGGGTAGAGTTATGTCTCCTGATATGTGTCCTTCTAACAACATTACTCTTCTGCTGAAGTTAGTGGCATTGACTCCCACCAGAACCAGTTTTTTCTTGAGATTCTTAATCTCAGTTTCAAGCTCTTCTTGTCTCTTGTGCATAGCTTTGGTAGAGTTATCTCTAGCTATATCTCGGATATAGAATTCTTCAAAGTCTTCTTCTAAAAGCTTCATGTGCTTCTTGTTCTTTCTAACCTGCTTATAAATTTGCGCAAGCAGTTGCATGATTTCATCAAGAATATTGAATTTGGAATTTACCTCTTCATTAGCCTGGTGAGATTTTTCTTCTGAAGATGATACTTTCTCTGTGCTACTATGCCAAGACTCAACTATTAGGAACATATCATCTGCAGCCATGAAGCATATCTGAGCAGTTTTCTCATTTCCTGAGGACTCATCAGAGCTTTCTTCTTCGCTATCGCTCCATGTTGCTACCATAGCTTTCTTTCCTTTGTCCTTTCTTAGCTTTGGGCAGCTTGATTTTATATGACCTTCCTGGTGACATTCAAAACATGTTATAGGTTTTTGATTCTCATCTTTGGTTTTATCCTCAGATCTTCTGAACTTGTTTTTCTTTTGGAAATCTAACTTCTGAGGAAAGCTTCCTTTCTTCTGAAACTTTTGAGGAGTCATTGAGTTCTTCTTTAACAATTTCTTAAATTTTCTGGCCAGCATGGCCATATCCTCATTGTCTTCTGATGAACTTTCACATACTTCTTCTGCACTTAGGATTATTACCTTCTTTGCTTCATGCTTTGACTTTTCTTTCTTTTGAAAGTTCTGCATGGAAATTTCATGAGTAATTAATGAACCGATAAGCTCATCGTACCTGTAAGTTGTGAGATCCTGAGCTTCCTCTATGGCATTCTTCTTCGCCTGCCATTTTTTAGTCAAGCTTCTGAGAATTTTCTTTACTTGCTCCTCTTCTGAGAAGTTTTTTCCCAATCTTTTGAGCTCGTTGATGATGTTAGTGAATCTTGCATTCATGCTTGATATGGATTCAGCTTCCTCCATCTCAAATAGCTCATAGAGTCGTAGATTCTGATTGATCTTTGATTCTTTTACTTTGTCAGTGCCCTCGTAGGTTACTTCAAGCTTTTTCCATATTTCCCTAGCACTTTCACTTCCTGAGATTTTATTATACTCTGCAGCATCTAAGGCACAATGTAAAAATTTAATTGCAGCTGCATTACTCTGTAATTTCTTTATATCAGAATCATTGTAATCAGTCTCAGGTTTAGGAGAGACAACCCCATATACAGTGATTGTAAGTATGTATAGACCATTGGTTATAGCAAGCCATGCATACATATCCTGCGACTGTATGAAATTTTTCATTTTGTTTTTCCAGAATGTATAATTCTGTCCAAAGAACAGTAGGTGTCTAGACACAGACAGCCCTTCTAGGAGTATCTGTGTGGTCATATTTCCAGGTAAGTGTTTTATGCTATTTTCACCCATATTAGTCTTTTACTCTAGATTAGTTAAATCTGATTTAGAGTTCCTGCTTTGATACCAATTGTTGGACCCAGTAAGGGTGTAAAATTGGTTAGAGGGGGGGTGAATGACTCTTTTTCGAGTTTACGCTTAACTTCAGAAAGTTGCTTTTGAAGTTGCTTCTAAGTAAGCGTATGTTACTCAAAATCCCCTTTTATCGTTTATGTAATTCTGATGCGAAATAAAATAACACAAAAACAAATGAGCTGAGTAAGGGAATGCAAACAGCGATTTTTATCCTGGTTCTGCCTCTGCCTAATCC